>CATIWQ010571290.1:0-16637 GCA_949673415.1 Euphorbia schlechtendalii
AAAAAAGGGGAGAGTGGTATGGAGCATAAAATGCAACCACTGTGAGTGTTTTTAGCATCCTAGGTTACCTAAAAATGCCTTGAGAGAAATTAATCAAAGTGTGCTTTTTATGTCCTTTATACTTTATACTATGCTTAAGAGCAGGTAATATTCGAGTATGCATAAAACGCTTTTATGAAGATACGATTCGGTTGACTCTCCATTAAGAACGAAAGTATGCAACAGAGCTATATAAATTGCACGTTACTAATTTGTGAGAAATTTCGAACGTCTTCTTGAAATCTTTTACAATGTGGAATGTGGTACTTGCTGAAATAGTCTTTCGCCAAATAAGGTAAAAACTTGATCACCAATTTTATACACTTCTGTTGAATTTACCTTGAGGACAAGGCAAAAGTTAAGTGTGGGGGTATGATAAGTTTGTAATTACACTTATTTTATACATTAAACATTATATACTAGGTAAATCACACTTCTGTTTTAGTCATTTTTATACTTCATATAAAAGATTTCACGTGGTATGTAGTTGTTTTTTATGCAAATGCAGATACTAGGTAAATCTTGGGAGTAAAATGATATAAAGCGGAATTCTATGAAAAAAGAGTGAAAAAGGTGCAAAAAGATGCATGGAACTTAAAGATTTAGCTTAGGATCGAAGCTGTCGAAGATCAGTGAAATTACAAGAAGATTTCTAAGTAAAACTCAATTCACGGTCGCAACAATCATTTGCGGTTGTGACTTGTTTACTTCAGAAATAGAAGTCTGTCAATCAAAGATTCATAGTCGCGACTTGGACGGTTTTCTAATATTATCTTCTTAACTAACAACTGCCAGATAAGCATGATCAACCACCATCAACTACCAACGAACAGAAACCTATCAAGAGTCAACCAATCATGAAAAGGTGCTTATCCATCGTGGATTATATCAAAGCTTCTCAACCAATCACAATGAAGAGAAGCAATCTTTCACCAATGGACACAACCCTTCGTTTGGATAGGTGCAACCCTTCGAACTCCATAAATAGGGCTCCAATCCCTCACAAATTTCATCCAATGGTGTGTATGCCTTTAGTGCAATAAAGGAAGTGCAGAGAAAAAAGGGTTACGTATAGTGTGTGTAGATAGAGAGTTCACTACGTTCTTAAGTGTTAGCAAGAAAATGATTAAGTGATTCGAATCCTTGTTTCGATCACTAGATTTCTCTATATTCTTGAGCGATTGTTGTATAAGTGTATTTACAAATCACTTATCAATAAAAGTTTTCATTCTTCAATATTCGTTTGTTCGATATTCGCAAAGAATAACATCCTAGCATAGGTTCTATACGAGCTGAGAACGAATTCAAAGCAGACGCAGGAATTGCGAGAATTGACGACTCCCATTAAAGAGTGGATATGGTTTGATCAACTTTAGCTTTCACTTGCATAACTTACCACTTTGCTTTGCTTTCTACTTATACTTTCTATTTCGAAGTTTATGATATGTCTATGTGCCATAATGAGTATTTCGTGCTAAGTCTTTTATATTAATCAAGTTATATGTGTTGGAGTTAATTTTAAGAGTAGTTTCAGGGTTAACAATATCATGTATAATCACTAGATATGTGATATAACGCTGTTTAGTGAGCCAACATTTTTGGAGTGGTAACTTGCTAAATGTGGCTTTGTGAGAGCAACCCGTACTAAGCATAATATTGACGTTGTCAAGGTTTATATAATTGTCTTATTTCATTTGCGCTAAGTTTAGAAAAGTTATTTTATGTGTTGCTCTGCGGTGAATTATTGAACATCTAAGTATTTTGAACCAAGTTTGTTAGATTAGTTTAGTGAGTCGTAACATATTTGTTGAACTTGCATGTTTTCTCGGCTATACTATTCGTAGTGAAAATTCTATATATTTAGATTCTCTAATCTTCCCCGTCTATATTTACTCAACTTTTCATTCCAATCTTCCTATAAAAAATTCTCAAATCTATTTTTATTTTCTTTTACTTTGTCTTTCATTGTTGATCCTTAGACTTGGTTCCATCCCTGTGAGTTCGATATCTTTTAAAACTACATCGCAACTGTATACTTGTAGTTATCATCATTTTTCTATTTGATAAGAGGTATTGACAACACTTGCATTTCACGTGAACAAGTTTTTAGCATTATTATTATGGATAAGCCTTACGGAAGGAGTGTAGCCAAGTCTTGTGAATAAGTTATTAAACTTATCAATAGAAAAGTGGAGAACAAGCACGCGGAAGATGAGAGGCGTGGTCCACCGGGGTGTTTGAAAAAAAGGTGCACCGGGTCGGGGACCTGGGAAAAAGGTTGAAAGAGAAAGCGAAAAGCGTTTTAGATCGGTTCGAACCCGAATCCGTCATCTCTTTTTGTGGAGTCGCCACCTGGATTAGCCCATTCCAAGAATTAGAGTCCTGTGAGGCTTAACGTTTGGGGGACGACCCGCTAAGACATAGAGATTCGGGTCTGGGATAAGTTGCTTATTTCTTAAGTGATCACATTATATTACATCTACAGAAAACTGTATTTTCTTAGTTATAAATATTCGCACTTAGGTCGTTTTTAGACTTTATATGCATGATTCACGTATTGCAAAATAATAAACCATCCACAATGCGAAATAATAAACCATCCACAAAGCAGTAAGTAAATGCGAAAAATAAATGTGAAAAATAAAGATTACAAGGCTTCCAAAAATTGGGGGATGCAACCGCCCGCTAACCTATTAATTACATTTCCCAAAAAAATGAAATTGCAATACCCAAAGGAAAATTAAAATCCTAAACATACATCTAACCTGCACCCACAAATGTTAGCACAGGGGATATCACATATGTTCGATTTAATTTTAGCAAGGCCCGTGTGGCCTAATTAAAACATCGAAGATTTTAAAGTTGTTAATTTGAATTAAAATTGGTTTATTTTTATTTACATGTATGTTGGTCTATTTTATTAGTGAAAATTACCGCATGGCAAAAGGTAAGGTCTGTTTTCCGGGAATAATTTTAATTCCCTTCGTTGGGGTATTCTAAAAAAAAGAAATAAAGGTGAAGAAGAGAATTACAAAATTATTTAAATAAAGAAATAAAAATATTCCTAGGTCCACAAATAAAATTAGAAAAAAGATGAAGTAGAAGATGAGCGCGAATTCGCAGTTCTAGGAACTCAGAGGTTTACCCTTACGGTATGAGTCCACTTCGGCGTATCCGTTCGATCCCTATGAGCATTCCTCGTTCGTGTTGATTTAAGTTGTGGTCTAATTGGAAAAAATAAGTGTTTATTTATTCAAAAGATAATCAAACTCGGGAATCTAAATTTATTTTAGACCCGACAATATCTGAGGATATTTAAAGAAAAGGTAGATGAAAAAAAGGATTTGAAAACAATTAAAATTTGGAATCCAAACATCTTTTGGATCCGAATATCTTTGAAGAAACTATTTATCCGATAGTTAATCAGACTCGAGTTCTAAATTTGTTTTAGACCCGAGAATATCTAAGGATTTTTGAGAAATGTAGGAAGAAGAATGATTTGAAAATAATCAAGATTTGAGATCTAAATGTGTTTTGGATCTAAATTATGCAAAAGAAATTAAAGAAAATTTTTTTGGTGTTTTTCTTATTGTCTTTTTATCTGAAAATCTAATTTTTTTATCTAAAATTTCGAGCCCCATTCAATCTAAAAAGGTCCTGAATTTATAGAAATTCGGGACAAGCTTAAACTGGGCTCGTCGAAGAGTTTGGCGAGGCCCTCGCTGAGGAGTTCAGCGAGGGTGGTGGCCGCCCCAGCGAGGTGCCCAATGAAATCCCATTTTGGGATTTCTTTGGGCCATTGCCACCGTGCCGCATTTTTCTTTTTTTTTTAAATTAATTAATATTATAACATATTATATTATATTATATATATATATTTATTTATTTATTTATTTATTTATATACAAGTTTATATATACCTAAATTTCTAAATAACCCAATTAAATTATTTTGGACCCTTAAAAATATTATAAGACTTTAAAAATATTATAAGACTTTAAGCCTTTTAAATATTTTCTATGGTCCTAAACATTTATTTAGGGTCCCAAACATTATTTTAACGAGGAGAACTCCCATTTGAAGATCGTCGGACGGTCGAAAATCGTGTGATTCGAGGATAAATATCCCGAAAAGCCGTCATCATTGAACGCACGAGCTGGTACAAAATCCCATGCTCACACTCGCCAAAGACCTTGGCAAGGCCTCGCCAAACGTTGGCGAGGCTACCTTGCCAAAGACACGGCGAGGAACCTCGCCAAACTTTTTTCCAGCGAGACCCTCGCTAGAAAAACTTACCTTTTTTGGATTTTCAGGATTTCTCCTATCAATAGTTGGGTCTTTTTCGATAATCGGGGCTCGAAAAATCAAAAAAAAAAATTCTTCTTTTCAGAACAAAAAATACTGAAAAAAACTACAACAAAAATACTTTCTTTTCTTCTAACATTTTCTTTGATCCAAAACACTTTTGGATTCTAAATTTCTTCATCTTTTAATCAGATTTCTTCATCTATTTCTTCAAATATCCTCAGATATTCTCGTGTCTAAAACAAATTTAGAACCTGAGTCTGATTATCTTTTGGATAAATAAACACTTATTTTTTCCAATTAAACCACAATTTAAATCAAAATGAACGAGGAACGCTCTCGGGATCGAACGGATGCGCTGAAGTGGATTCATACCGCAAGGGTAAGCCTTTGAGTTCCTAGAACTGCGAATTCGCGCTCATCGTCTGCTTCATCTTTTTTTCTGATTTTATTGGTGGACCTAGGAATATTTTTATTTCTTTCTATGTAAAAAATGTTTTAATTCTCTTCTTAACCTTTATTTCTTTTTTTTTTTTGTTTTTTTAGAATACCCCAACGAAGGGAATTAAAATTATTCACGTATAAGAAAACCTCACCTTTTGCTATGCGGTCATTTTCACTAATAAAATTGACCAACATACGCGTAAATAAAGATGAACCAATTTTTATTTAAAATAACAACTTTAAACCATCGATTTTTTAATTAGGCCACATGGGCCTCGCTAAAATCAAATCGAACATATGTGATATCCCCTGTGCTAATTTTTGTGGATGCAGGTTAGATGTATGTTTAGGATTTTAATTTTCCTTCGGTATCACAATTTCATTTTTTTGGAAAATGTAATTAATAGGTTAGCAGGCGGTTATATCCCCCGATTTTTGGAGGCCTTGTAATCTTTATTTTTTGCATTTATTTTCTCATTTAATTACTGCTTTGTGGATGGTTTATTATTTCGCCTTGTGGATGGTTTATTATTTTGACATACGTAAATCATGCATATAAAGTCTAAAAATGACCCAAGTGCGAATATGCATAACTAAGAAAATACGGTTTTCTGTAGATGTAATATAATGTGATCCAATGAGAAATAAGCAACTTATTCCGGACCCGAATCTCTATGTCTTAGTGGGCCATCCCCTGGACGTTAAGCCTCACAGGACTCTAATTCCTAGAAAGAGCTAATCCAGTGGCGACTCCACACTAAGAGACGGTGGATTTTAGTTCAAACTGATCTAAAACATTTTTCACCTTCTCTTTCAACCTTTTTCCCGGATCCCCGATCTGGTGCACCTTTTTTCAAACAACCGGATGGACCGCGCCTATGAAACCGCGCGCTCTCAGCCCACCGCTCCATATCACCTACTCACACATACATTATGATGAAACATAAGCTCTTTTAGCTTGGCTTGAAGTAATCAGGATCCTTTATGCTTTCACAGCTCATATGAACTTCAAATTATTTAAAATAAATGTTAAGAGTGCATTCCTGAATGGCTTCATTCAAGAAGAAGTTTATGTGCGCTAGTCTCCAGGCTTTGAAGATCCGAAGAACCTTGAACATGTCTTTAAACTAAAGAAAGCTCTCTATGGATAGACTTCAGATCAAGCAGAGTGAAGATGGAATCTTTGTCATTCAAGCAAAGTATGCTAAAGAAGTCTTGAAGAAGTTTTATATGGAGCATTCGAAGCCAATTTCCACTCCCTTGGTCATTGACACAATCTTGAGTAAGGATGAAGCTGTTAAGCCTATAGGCAGCAAGTTCTACAGAGGTATTATTGGGTCTCTCCTCTACTTAACTACTAGCAGGTCTGATATTCAATATTCGGTGTGTTATTACACACACTATCAAGTTGGCCCTAGAGAATCTCACTTAATAACTGTTAAGTGAATTTTTCGGTACTTGCAAGGTTCTCTTGATGTAGGTCTGCGGTATCCCAATAGTTCAGATTTCACTCCTATAAGATTCATAGATGTTGACTATGGTAGAGATAAGCTCGATAGGAAAAGCACCATAGGAGGATGCCATTTCCTAGGAGAATGCATTGTCTTATGGTATAGTAAGAAGCAAACTTCTGTTGCACTGAGTACAGCTGAAGCTAAGTACATGGTGGCAGGAAGTTGTGTAGCACAACTGCTATGGATTAAGTATCAATTGGAGGATTATGGTATAAAGTCAAAATGCCTTGAAGTTATGTGTGATAACAAAAGCGCAATTAACCTATCCAAGAATCTAGTTCAACGTGGTAGGATGAAGCGTTTCAATATAAGACATCACTTCATAAGGGATCATGTGCTAAGGGGAGATGTCAAGTTAGAGCATGTTTGTGAGCATGGGATTTTATCCTTAAATACACGGTGTTCGATTATCTAGAGATCTTCAAATGGGAGTGCTCATCGTCACCAATTTATTTTAAGGACATAAATTATTTTTTTAAGACTTGAAAAATTAGACTTTAGTGAAAATTAATTTATTAAAAATATTTTTAAAAATTGCAAATGAAAAAAATAAAAAAAATATAAAATCAGAGGGGGCCGCGAAACTGGTCTTGCCAGAACTCCTGCGAGCCTCGCCAGAGTTTCGGTGAGGGACCCCCTTGCCAGATTTTTTTGGAAAATTTCTCTATAAATATCGAGGAAATTTTGAGTGATCATGGACCCAAAATTTTTAGAAAAATTGAGTTTCTCGAGAGAACAATGCGGAAAATTTTACAAAAAATATTTTCTTTCAAATCCTTCAAATATATTCGGATCCTAAGCACAATTTGATTCTGAACCTTACGATTTTCAAACCGATTTTCTTCCACCTTCTTTTCTACAAAAATCCTCATATATTCTTGGACCAAAAACAAATTTAGAGTCCGAGTCTGATTATTTTCAAGATAAATAAAAACTTATTTTCCACACCAAACCACAAGTTAAAAAATGAACAAGGAACACTCTCGGGGATAAAACAGATATGCAGAAGTGGATTCACACCGAAAGGGTAAGCCTCCGAGTTCCTAGAGTTTCTTTATCTCATGCCTTTTTCATGTTTTAATTTATTCAGAATGTTAACCTAGGAATAATTCCGCTTTGTATTATTTTGTAAATATTAATGTAATATTTTCGTTTCTTCTTTTCTGTTTCTTCTAATTGTTGAAGATACATTTTGAAATACCCCACAAAGGGAATTAAAAATTGTTCCCGGATAATAGACCTCACCTTTTACCATGTGAGTATTTTCACTAATTAAAATGAACAACATACGTGTCAATAATAAATTGTTTTATTCTAAACAAGAATTTTAAACTGCTGATATTTTAATTAGGTCACATGGGCATCGTCAAAGTTAAATCGAGCATACGTGTAAATATTCATGTTGCATTATATACTCTGTACTAACCTTTGTGGATGCAGGTTAGATGTATGCCTAAGTTTTATTTTCCTTCGGGTATTGCAAATATTTTTTACAGAAATGTAACTAATAGATTAGGCGGGCGGTTATATCCCCTAAGGTTTTGTAATCTTAATTTTTACTTTTCCGCATTTATTTATTGCTTTATGTATGGATTTATCATTTTGCAAATATGTGTGAATCATACATTATAAACTCGAAAAAGACATAAGTGTGAATATGCACAATTAAGAAATACGTTTTTCTGAAGATGTAATATAATGTGATCTAATAAGAAGTAAGCAACTTATCTCGAACCCGAATATCTATTTCTTAGTGGGCCATCCCTTGGACATTAAGCCTCATAAGACTCTAATTCCTGGAAGAGCTAATCCAGGTGGCGACTCTACACTAAGAGACGGCACATTCAGGTTTAGACCGATCTAAAATGTTTTCTCTTTCTCTTTTAAACCTTCCGGGTCCCTGACCTGGTAATTATATTTTCAACAAAAACACCCCGGTGTACCGTGCCTCTCACTTAGCATGCTCTCGACCCATCGCTTCTATGTCATCCACTCACAATGGTGACTTCACTGGGGTTTTTTCTTAAACTTTTTTTCAAAGGTTGTAGATTTTGGATAAGTGCCTAAAATTGTTGATCACATTATTCTGTATTTTCTTAATTATGACATATTCATAATTTCACATTGCAATAGAGGAGATTAACCCGTAAGTTTAAGGTACCCTATTACTACAAATCTTTCCCTTGTACTAATATGCCTCCCTGAGAAAAGATAGTAATTGAGCAGGTGGAGCACTTGTTACCATATTGCATGTACCTCCCTCGTTAGAACCCATTTAAGGAGAAGCTTGGATTGTATTTTAGTGCAACAAGAACCTTCTACATCAGCAAACCACTTATAAACCTCATGTAAATAAGCCATAGTCATTTTCCCTATGGTGTTACCGAATAAACTATCATTATATTTCCTTGTAGGTGCGCTCCTTAGTATCCCCATGGTACTAAGATGAACCAAACTTAGGATAGAGACTAGCCAAAAACCCTATGCGCGGGAGTTGTATGGTTGGAAGATTGAACATTGCATGCTATGTACTACGTGTTTACTACTTTCAATTTATCATTGTACAAATGTAATGGTAACCATGAATCTTAGTGTAGACACTCGAATGCACACTCTCATAATGTTAACATAGCATTTTCTCATCATCATGATACCAATCACATACACTTAGGATTAGATGACACTCGAGATCGTGTCACCCTAGGATAACATGAACCAATTAGAATCATGAAGCATCATTCACCCCAATTTATGTAATGTCCACTTGACATTTGACACTTAGCCCACAAGGGGCAATAACATTTCCACCAAATTACCTATGAGATGTCTATTCGATATCTAACTCATAGCCCACACGAGGCAATAACATATCCCACACATTACCTATAAGATGTCTACTCGATATCCAACTCATAGCCCACACAGGGCAATCACACATGCCACATAGCCCAAACAGGGTAAATAACTATCCAAACCATTTTTCCTACATCACATAATGTCCCTGCTAACATCCGAACCTAAGCCAACATGGGGTGAACTTATTTCAGAAGTCCTACTTTACCAAATCTTCAAGGGTATACGCTTGATACCCGAACCATTCGTCAATGCGGGGCAACAATTCATGCATCATTGCATACCCTCAAAAGTGATGACAACACTAGCATCTGAAACTTTGCCTTAAATGGGCAAAATAACCAAATCAGTCAATAGCTACATACAGTGGTTATTTTCATCTTATTTATATTTATTCGATTTCATCAGGGTATGTCACACTGCTTACCTGAAATAATTTTGACATCCTCATTCCATGAGATCTAGTCATAATACGAAATCTCAAATTATTAACTTATCACCACACAGTAATTTGGTCACCTCATATGCACGATTCATGTTACGTTGTCACAAGGACATCATACAAACCTCAAATCCATCCCTAGGGATTTGATTTTCATTTATACCTATTTTCATTTTATCTAACAACTAACCGTTTTGTGTATTTATCTCACATCATGGCATGCTAACCCCTTGTGAATGCAACCATAACATTAAACATCTCACGCATTTTTCGCAGGATGAGTCATGTCACGAATCTCAAATGCATGGTTTAATCTTCTTCTTGTGTATCTTAGCTTGGAAAAGGCCTGCTCACAGCTTGGTCTGCATCTCTCCGATTATGGCTAATCTAGAGGGGGTCCCATAAACTGACTTAAGTGAAGACTCGGGTTGAGATTCAGATTCAATTCAATGAGCAAATTTGAATCTTGATAGCATGGCCAATCCACAAGATGAAGTTACGGAGGAGGATCAGCCCTCCCTTACAAGATAGAACTCTTAGCAGACACATCAGTAATCAATGAGCACTGAGATTGCAGTTGCCTTAAATGCCATTGCAAACACCAAACAACTAGCATCGCTTATTCGCCCACATATTAGTAGGGTTTAGAATGTAGTGTCTAGCCTGGAGGTCACCCTTAATAACGGCGGTCTAACTAGTCAGCGTAGAACAGGAGGACCTTCTACCTCACATATGGTGCACCTAGCTCCTACTACCTTGTACCAATTCGGGGTGGGACAAAGTCATCCTAGTCAGCTAATGTTCACACCAAGACCTTTTTACCAAGGAGTGGCCCAACAATCTATTCCTAATTGGAGCGCACCATTTTCCTCGCAATTCCAAGCTACCCCTCAACTGCCCAATTTTGTGATATTTCACCAGGGGCAATATGGCATTTATCCAAGCACTGGGAATCCCATCCTCCAGCAACTAGGCATTGCAGAATTGTGGTAACAATTCTTGGCCACTCACGGTGGTCATCTAATGAACTCATACTCTGCGCAACCGATGATCGGGGATGAAGAAAGCTTGCTACCAAACTTTACGATGCCGTAGTTTGAAAAGTATGTGGGATCTGGAGATATGTGCTCTCACCTAACACATTATTAAATAGTGATGAGGGCATTAAGAGTCAGTGAACGGATAATGGCTAAGCTCTTTGTCGTCACCTTGGGCCACCCAGTTAATGAATGGTACTGCCACCTTCCGTTGGACATAGCTACTGATTGGATTAGCCTTGCTCAGGCTATGATGGGGCATTATGATTTCAAAACTCAAATGGAAACGATGATGTACACTTATTATCATATTAATTTTATACACTAAATACTATAGTTTAAGTCATTTTTATACTTCATATAAAAGATTTCACATGGTATGTAGTTGTTTTCATGCAAATGCAGATACTAGGTAAATCTTGGGAGTAAAATGATCTAAAGTGGAATTCTATAAAAAAAAGAGTGAAAAAGGTGCAAAAAGATGGGTGGAACTTAAAGATTTGGCTTAGGATCGAAGCTGTCAAAGATCGATGAAGTTACAAGGAGAATTCTGAAGAAAAATGCAATTCAAGGTCACGACAATCATTCACGATTGTGACTTGTTCTTCTTCAAAACAGAAATATACCAATCAAAGATTCACGGTCGTGACTTGTATATCGCGATCGCTACTTGGATGGTTTTCTTGTTTAATCTTCTTAACTACTAACAACCAGATAAGGATGATCAACCGCCATCAACTACAAAAAAAAATAGACACCTATAAGAAATCAACCAATCATGAAAAGGTGCCTATCCATTGTATATTAGATTGAAGCTTCTCAACCAATCACAATGAAATGATGCAATCATTCACCAGTGGACACAACTCTTCGTATGGATAGACGCAACCCTTCGAACTCTATAAATAGGGCTTCAAGACCTCACAATTTCATGCAGCAGTAAGTGGTGCATTAGAATGCATGAGTGAGATATAGTGTGTGTATAGATAGAGAATTTGCTTCGTTCATAAGTGTTAGCGAGAAAATATTTAAGTGATTCGAATCCTTGTTTCGATCACTAGATTTCTCTACATTCTCGAGTGATTGTTGTATAAGTGTACTTGCAAATCACTTATCAATAAAAGTTTTCATTCTTCAATATTCGTTTGTTCGATATTCACAAATAATAGCATCCTAGCAGAGGTTATGTACGAGCCGAGATCGAATTCAAAGTAGACGCAGGAATTATGGGAATTGACGACTCCCATTAAATAATGGATACGGTTTGATCAACTTTAGCTTTCACTTGCATACCTTACAACTTTGCTTTGCTTTCTACTTATACTTTCTATTTCAAAGTTTATGATATGTCTATGTACCATAATGCGTATTTCGTGTTAAGTATTTTATATTAATCAAGTTATATGCGTTGGAGTTAATTTTAAGAGTAGTTTCGGGGTTAACAATATTGTGTATAATCACTGGATCTATGATATAACGTTGTTTAATGAGCCAACATTTTTGGAATGGTAACTTGCTAAATGTGGCTATGTGAGAGCGACCCGTACTAAGCATAGTATTGAGGTTGTCTAGGTTTATATAATTGTCTTAATTTGTTTGCGCTAGGTTTAGAAAAGTTATTTCATGTGTTGCTCTGGGGTGAATAATTGAACATCTGGGTATTTTGAACTGAGTCTGTTAGATTAGTTTAGTGAATCCTAACATCTTTGTTGAACTTGCATGTTTTCTCTGCTATCCTTATTTCGTAGGGAAAATCTAAATATTTGGATTCTCTAATCTTTCATATCTAAATTTACTCATTCTTCTAACCCTCCTATCCAAAATATCAAATCTATTTTATTTTCTTTATTCTATCTTCCTTGTTGATCTTTATATTTGTTTCCTTCCTTATGGGTTCGATATCTTTTAAAACTACATCGCAACTGTATACTTGCAGCTATCATCATTTTTCTATTTGATAAGAGGTGCTGACAACACCAATACTTTACGTGAACAAGTTTTTGGTGCCATTAATATATAGCCAAACTCTTTACGAAATAGTTATTAAACTTATCAGTAGAAAAGTGGCGAACAAGTTTTTGGCGCCGTTGCCGGGTAAGGCAATAGCGTTCTAAAGATCAAATTATCCGAGGAAGGCAATAGTGTTCTAGAGATTAATTATATCTATTTATTTCATTTCTTGTATTATACAATTTTCTAATCTTATTCTAGATATGAAAAGATTATGAGAAAATCATCTTAGAGGTGATACGTCATAATCATATTTAATCTTAATTCTTGACAAATAGAAGATTTTCTTCTATTTTCCTATTCACGTTCATAACATTCTATCGTGCTCATGAAATTCTTGATTTAAACTTTCTGTTTCTCAAAATTCTATTAGTCAAGATCGCAACTTGTGATCACGATCGTGACCTGTGCGATAACTGCAGCAGTGTAGGTAGTTATTCAATAGTTATTCCACTAAACTATATAAAATTGATGCATGTCTGTTCATCAATTATTCACTTCTTCATTCTAAAATCTTCTTTTTAAATCCAAACATATTCCAAAGAAAAATCCCTTCATTTCTTACCAAATTTCTTCTTACACAATGGTTTTTCCATCAAATTCTGAAATCTTTCAAACTAAGAATATCCAGGAATGGTATGAAGCACCATTCATAATTTATTCAAAGGAGGAAGGAGATCATTATGAAATTATCAGAGTTGCTGAGTTTAAGAGTTCTTATACAATTCATAGGAGCAGTCTTATTCATTTGGGTGTTTTTGATAGAATTATGTATTATCTCCGAATACTTAATTTTATCATTTACTCTAATTTAACTCTCAGGAACAATGTGAAAAATTTCATGGAAATGCTGGTCACGTTGGCATGGAGGAATGATAGATGAAATTGCTTAGTCTATCAACATCATGGGAAGGAATACAAGTTGACAAGGAAGGTGATGGATAAGTACTTGGGATTTCCAAGGAAATGCTTATGTTACCTAGCTGAGATCCTATGCCAACTTGGAATCATTTGACTGACCAAGTCAAGTTCAAACAAGAATCTGCCTATAGCCAGTGGACTTGTGATCCTTGTTTGCTCACACTACACTTTTAGTTAAGTGGAGCGCTATTTGGTAAGTCCAATTTTGATCTTGTCATACCTGAAGAATTGTTTGTATTACAAGCAATTTTGGATGGCATGCCTATCGATATTTTTGGGATTATGATGCAAACACTCGTGTCTGTAGTGTAAAATCCTGGAATGATAGAGTACGGGTGTCGAACTATGGCAAACTTGTTGGGATAAATAGGAAGATTGCCTTATGCCACAGACATTTTTACTAGTGAAGACGTAATTCCTGAGTTAACGATGGAAGTCTTATTTGAGTATAATTTCTTGGAAAGGTACATTGAAGAGGAAAGAATAACCTATGGATGGAAACCATGGGAAGAAAGGGTGGAAGCAGATAGAGAAAGAGAAAGGGAAAATTCCCAGGAAGAGGAGCGTAGAGATTCCAACCTCCACGGAAGGTTGAGTGACCTTATGGAAGGGAAACTTTCCATCCGTAGAAAAATTGAAGATATTCGTGATCTACTAATTGATGTCGAGCAAGATTTAAGGGAATCTTACTATGAGATTAACCAAATAAATGGATCACTTCCCCCATGAATAGTCTTTTTAGATTAGAACCTTGTATAGTGTTTCGTTTTAAGTTTAGTTGTGTTTGTTTGTTTGTTTGTTTGTTGTTTGTTTTCTTTTGTTATGTTTGCTTGTAAATATTTGTTAAATATGGAAATAAATTTGAACAATAAGATGTTGATGTTTAATTACTATCATCACCATGATTACTCAAGGTATAATAGTAAATATTTATCATTTGTATTTAACAAAGTTTGTTTGTGTTTGTGTTTCTATGTTTTTATAGGTACAAGTCTAAAAAAATTGAAGGAATTTGAAGAGCAAAGAATACCGCGACCGCGACTCAATTCGCACTCGTGAATATTGGATATCAAAATATATTGTTTCTATCATGAGGAGAGTCACGATCATGATAGGCCTTTGTAATCACGACATGGGCAAAATATAACAGTTACAAATCGTGAACAAATACATGAGAGATGTCCATAACCGCCATTAACGGCTAGTTTTGAGCCTAAACGGCTAGAATCCCATTTATGACTAATTAGAGACCCATTAAACCTCTATAAATAGGTCCAAGTTGAACCCTAGCCACCACACCTTCTAAAAAACCTTCAAATTTCTTAATTTTCTCATTTTCTACATTCAAGCATCTAAACCTTTTCAAACCTCTTTTTTCAAAACCAATATGACTCGTGTGAATAGAGCAGCACAAAAGAAAGGAGATCAATCAATTCAAGAAGAATTTGATTATCCTTTCCCATTGAGGATGAGAGAAGAAGGCAAAAGATTCCAGAAGTTAAGCAAATTGGATATCACCGGGATGATATTCCTTGATCTAGTCTTCTTGGAAACTCTTAATCTCTGTGAAGAGATGGAAGCCTACCTTTCGGCTCTTGGTCTTACAAGATTTGTGACTTTGCGGTTTCCACAAAATCGAGATTAAATTCTCGAGTGTTTGGTAACATTTGACTTCGAAGATGCAAGGAAGAGGGCAATACAATTTCGGAATCAAGGACAACAATATACTGTCATGAGAGACATGATGGGTGAATGGTTCGGTTTCGATATTGCTAATTCATCGAGCATGACGAATTCATTTCAACCTAATCAAGTTTGGGAAAATTTATCAGGTAAGAGAGTCTTCGATCCCAAAAATTATCCTAACAAACTTATTAAGGATGAATGCATTCTTCTTCTCCACAAATACCTTTCCACTTCGGTATTTTTTCGAGTAGAGAATACAAAGGTTCAAAAGAAAGACTTGTTTGTTCTTTCGTGGGCTATGATGAAAAAAAAGCAAAAATTGTAAATATCATATGGGATATGATAAAGAAGAACTTGATGAGCATGAGAAGCAAGATTAGAGCTGCAGAAATTATCACTGTCATTATCTTGGGTGCAATAGGTGAACTCCCCTATGTTCAACAGGCGGGTGAGTATTTTCGCTACATGGATAGAACATATTTGAAGAACACCAGACTTCTACAAGAAAATGATGGTGTATATTCCTTCTACTCCTATTCAAACCGCACCAAGAAACTCAACTTGACTCAAGAAGATTCTTCCATCGGACCATCTGATCCATCTGTAAGCCGTCGCAAAGGAAAAGCCCCGATGATCGAAATAGAAGAAGATGATGAAGAGGATGAAGAAGCTTTGAAAGATTGAAAGGCTAGCATGCAACTAAAGTTGGATAATTGCCAAGCAGAACTTGGAATTATGAACAAAGACATGAAGATTCTAAAGAAAAGTAATAAATCGATGCTTTGAAAATTACTTTCATTCTTTAGGAGATAAAATTGTCAATTCACTCCTAGTCCATTGGATTCTCCATCGTAATAGAATAGGTTTATTCTTTTCTTTACTTTATCTTTTTCAATTCTATTTTTAGACTAGCTTTAGTTTAGTTTTTTATTTTTATTAAATGTCTCACAATGAGGACATTGTGTTCTTTAGTGTGGGGGGACCTTTGTAAAAATCCCATAAAATCCAAAAATATTAAATAAAATAAAAAATCGAAGAAGTTGAAAATTTTTGTTGATTTTGTGTTATTTATTCATTATCTATTCTTATACTTTAGTAACATTTGTCCAAGGTCATGGTGAGTGTTAGGTATTACAAGTTAAAATGTTAGTGTACAACATTAATCAATTTGGCAAGGATAAGTGGTGAGTAACATTCGAGAGAAACAATCTAAGTAAGTTTTGATATATATTTCGATGCAACATTAATTAGTATAAGTTATATAGTTTTAGTTTAATGCTTCCGATAAGTTTAAGTGGAGTAATATCTAATGGTATTCTTACTATGAGTTTTATATGCAAATCTCGAATAAGTCCTATAAGTATTGAGTGTGTTTAAAGTGTTGGG
>CATIWQ010571414.1:0-30787 GCA_949673415.1 Euphorbia schlechtendalii
TAACTGGTATGAAGTTACAATCCGAATTTAGAAAGTGGTATGTAACTGGTATCTAAATGGTATAAATGTGAAAACTCATGAAAATAAGTGTTGGGATGAAACTACATTACTTATATGAACTAGAAACTAGTATATAACTAGTATAAAGTTTCAAACCAAAATAAAAAAATTTGGTATGTAACTGGTATCTAACTGGTATGAAGTTACAATCTGAATTTAGAAAGTGGTATGTAACTGGTATCTAACTGATATCTAACTGGTATGTAACTGGTATCTAACTAGTATGAAGTTGCAAACCAAAATAAAAAAAATGTGGTATCTAACTGGTATGAAGTTACAATCCGAATTTAGAAAGTGGTATGTAACTGGTATGTAACTAGTATAAATGTGAAAACTCATGAAAATAAGTGTTGGGATGAAACTAAATTACATATATGAACTAGAAACTGGTATATAACTAGTATGAAGTTGCAAACCAAAATAAAAAATGTGGTATGTAACTGGTATCTAACTGATATGAAGAAATCAAACAAAGATAACTTGTATGAAAACCAAACATAACTTTTATGAAAACTAAACCAATTGTAAGAAACTGGTATATAAATAGTATTAAGTTTCAAACAGGATTAAAAAAAAGTAGTATGTAACTGGTATCTAACTAGTATGAAGTTGCAAATCAAGTTCAGAAAAGGTAAAAAAAGTATGAAGAAATCAACAAATCAACAAATCAATTTCTTACAAGTGATTTCACAAATATATGTTCATAACAACAAAAAAACAAAAAACAAAAACATTACTTCACCCCTGGACATGTTCTCCTATTATGACCACTAACTCGATAAGAACTACAATGAACACTAAACTGCTTTCTAGTCTCCCAAGAAGCCCTAATTCATTGTTTCCTCGACCTCCCAACCCTAGTAACGAAGACTGGAGGAAGAATTACTTGATCTGAAATATCTTGAGGAATGTCCCAATCATCTGTCGAAGGCATAGGATATACAGTTTCCGCATATGTTGCAACCATCTTTTCTTTCATGAAATAAACGGAACAATAATCAACCGAATCTAAATGATTCTTCCATATGACAGCAAGCGCATGAGCACAAGGGATCTCATCAACTTGAAACCCATTACATGTGCATGTACATTGTTGCATGTTAACAACGTAGTTAAAATCATTCCTCTTAACCAAAACTAGATGATTAGTAGATGGTTGAACCTTAAAAAACACAAAGAGAATTTAAAAATCAATCATTGATAAAAAAACTTATAAAGCGACAAAAAAGACAATATAAAAAAACATGAGTAGAAAAAAATACCTTCATTTTTGCAGCTAAATCGTACATTTTCAGAATCCGTTTATGATATTGCTTCATGAGATCCGTTGTTGTTTTTTTCATAATGTCCCTATTAGTTTTAAAAAGCTTCTACACCATATTTCGCAAGAAAGCAACAAGTGAAGAAATCGGGAGGCTCTTCGCTGCACTCATCATAGAATTTAGTGACTCCACGTTGTTTGATGTCATTGCACTGTACCTATTATTAGTAGAGTGTGCTCGGCTCCATTTCACAACCCCAGCCTTGATCAAAAAAGTTGGAATCCCTTCGTTTATATTAGATAAAAGAGCCATGTTCTTTTCAAAGTTACTGACTTTGTATGAATAGGATGCACATTTAAAAATCTTAGCCATTTCGGATGTGTTGCTTTTGCATTTAAGTTTTAGGTTTTGTAACAAGTGATATGTGCAGATGCCATGCATTGCACCAGGTAATATTTTATTACAACCATTTTCAATACTTGGATGGCGATCTGAAACAACAACCATATAAGGTCTCTCACCAAATGTAGCCCTAAACTGATGGAAAAACCCCTCCCATGACTCATCGTTCCCTCCATCAACAATGGCAAAAGCAAGAGGGAAATCTGCAAAAAAAAGTTCGAATAAAAAATTAAAAACATAATTTTTTTTCAAAAAGCTAACTAGTAGCTAAATGGTAGGCAACCGGTATCTATCTAGTAGGAACTATTTAAAAAAACAAAATCTAGTATCTATCTTTGTATGAAACTGGTATATATGAAATATCCAAATAAACAAGAGAAAAAGGCACACATGAATATACATAAAACTTTTGGAAAAACTTACATGTATGACATATTATAACAAAATTAAACTGATTAAAAAAGAACCAACAACAAAACATAAGAAAAAAAAGGAAAAAAAAGAAAAAGAAATATATTATCTGCCGCATCATATGCACAAGCACATAAGAGCGTGCCATTGTAACATGTCTTCAAAAATGTCACATCCACAACTACAACAGGCCTGCAATGCTTCCATCCTTGAATACATGCATTTAATGCCATGAAAAAGTACTTGAACCTATTTCCATCCATCACGATGTTAAGGACAGAACCAGGGTTAGTTTGTGTAATCATATACATCATACTAGGCAAAGTGCTATAAGATTCATGTGGAGTTCCTCTAATCAACTTAAGCACTTCTTCCTTAGCACGCCATGCTTTCTGATAGTTTATGTCTGCACCCAATCTATCCCTAACATCACTAACAATATCTGCAGGATCGTAGACAGTCTTCTCACTCAAATATATGTTCTTAATATATCTGGCATTTATAGTTCTTGTTGCTTGCCTCTTGCCACTATTTCTAAGGTTAAAGTTGCAAGAGTGATCCCCACAATACTTCCTAACAACAAAAGCTCCATTACATTTGCGCTTTGATGATCTAAAAAACCAAGAGCAGTTTGGATCAATGCAGTTGAGGTAATACTACTTCTCGCATGATTTCTGAACTTTGAATTGAAAGTTATTGTTTATAGCATAGAACTCATCGCATCTTTCAAGACCAATTTGTCCTTAAATACTTGTTTAACCTTCACAATATCAATAATAGATTCAGAAATTTCTACATCCTCAACATCATCTTCGATGGAATCTTGCTCAACCAAGCAGTTCATCCCAACCATTGTAATGTTTGTGATATTCTCGATGTATAGTTCATGTTCATCACACGAATCAGGTAAACGATTTGAACTCGAAGGACAAACATCAACATCGATCAAATTGTCAGATATATCAACTTTGACCATTGAAAACTCATGTACAGGTTCTACATCAGGCACTAAAAAAAGAGTAAAATGTGATCAGTTAAAAAACTACAAAATTTGAAAAAATAATGCTAGTTAGAAACCAGATTCAACAAAAAATTAACAAAAATACAACCTAATACCATTTAGATACAAGTTAAATACAGATTCTAACAAGTTACAAACAACTACAAACATAAAAACTAGTTAGATACTAGTTACATACCAGATTCTAACTATATGCATACAAAAGAAAATTAATACCAGTTAGATACTAGATACCTACTAGATTCTAACTAAATCCATAAAACTACAAAACTAATACAAGTTAGATATTATATATCTAAAACGTTATCACTATATGAATAAAAACTACAAAGAAGCTAATACCAGTTAAAGAAAAGGTTATCTAACAAATTATAACAAGATGCAAAAAATTAGGAAAAAAATGCCAGTTGGAAACCAGATCGTACCAAAAAACAACCTAATACCAGTTAGATACCAGTTACCTACTAGTTAAATACCAGATTCTAACAAGTTACAAACAACTACAAACTTAAAAACCAGTTAGACACTAGTTACATATCAGATTCTAACTATATGAATACTAAATAAAATTAACACCAGTTAAATACTAGATGCCTACAAGATTCTAACTAAATGCATAAAACTACAAAACTAATACCAGTTAGATACTAGATATCTAAAACATTATCACTATATGAATAAAAACTACAAAGAAGCTAATACCAGTTAAAAAAATAGGCTACATAATAAATTCTAACAAGATACAAAACATTAGGACAAAAAATGACAGTTGGAAACCAGATCCTACAAAAAAACAACCTAATACCAGTTAGATACCAGTTACCTACCAGTTAAATACTAGATTCTAACAAGTTACAAACAACTACAAACTTAAAAAACCAGTTAGATACTAGTTACATACCAGATTCTAACTATATACATAAAAAAATTAATACCAGTTAAATATTAGTTACCTACCAGATTCTAAATAAATGCATAAAGCTACAAATCTAAAAACCAATTAGATACTAGTTATCTACTACATTCTAAATATATGCATAAACAAATACAAAAAAAGCTAATACCAGTTAAAAAACAAGCTACCTACAAAATTCTAACAACATGCAAAAAACTAGGAAAAAATGCTAGTTGTAAACCAAATTCTACCAAAAAAATAACCTAATACCAGTTATAAACCAGTTAAATAACAGATTCGAGCTGATTACAATATTAAAGTAACAGGAAGTTTACTGATAAAAATATAGAAAAAGATAAAAATGCATAGATTACCTGCAGCAGTAGCAGGAACAAGAGGAAATTTACTGATAAACAAAGGATAATCAGTCAAATTAACAATCCTTGCTTTAAATGAAATGAAGAATGTAAAAAAAAGTCACTATTGATCTCCATAGGAGGATCTGAAGAAGAAACTTGAAATTCAATTTTTAGATCTTCAACTCGATCATCTATCATCAAGTTAAACAGAAGTTTTTTTAAAATCATCAAAACAAAAGAATTCGAAAATAAAACTCCAGCAACTTTATAATTAATGAATTTATGATCGTCAGTCCAAGTACCAAAACAATACAACAAAACAAGAACTAGATCCATGATACAAAGAGACAAAAGGAAGGAAAATCTAAGAAACTGAATTCAAAATTGAAAAAAAAGATCTGACAGAGTGATATAACACTGGAATTATGCAGAAAATCTAAGAATTGAAGAGAGGAAACTAGGAAAAACTTTGATCTAGAGAAAAATGGAGAGAAAACAAAATAAGTGAGGTAGGATTTGGTGGAGAGAAACGTGCGATACAAAAAAGAGAGAGCAACTGAAACTTGATAAAATAGTGTATATATAGAATGTGTGGAGAGAAAATTGAAAATTAAAAATGGTTATACAATACAAAAAAATCAGTTGGAGGATATTTTTGTAAATAAGTTTCACAAACCCTACATTTTTTTGCAATTTTCCTTTTTAATATTTGATTTAATAACATACCCCTTTTATTTAATTTTTAATACCTATTTCTAGTGTTTTAATTACAACTGTTTCTTCCTCTTTAATTAACGTGATTATAACAATTTCTGATTTTGTAAGATTCACCCTTATCATTCACATTCTTCATCTGCAATTCAGAATTTCTCTCATATACGTTGATTCACATTTTCACGTTCTTTTTATTTTCGTTTCCATTATTCGGTAATAGATGAAATTGATATTCTTATATATCACTATGGTACTGGACTCCCGAGAAAGATTTCATTGATTATAGTGATTATGGCATTGTTATACAAAAAGAATCAAGTTTCAGTGAATTGCAATCTGTTATATTTGAAAATTTGATGTTAGATCCATTAAGAGTCAATTTATTGATTCAATTTCGGCTTTGATTGAGATCTAATCGAATGAAAATTGTTGATGATATGTCTTTACGATTTTACATGCTGTCAAGATTTTGAACAGATGATCTAATGGAGTATCCTCTTTTTACAACATTAACTGCGAATGAATCTGTTCAACTTGCAGGTGCGCATTTTTCTCTTTGTCAACCTAATTTTTTTGTTTAGTTTTATGCTTGTAGTTAATAAAATTTAGTACAATCTGTATGAGTTTATGCTTACACTTTGTATGATTTTTTACTTCTATTTTTCACAGTTTACAATTTGTATGGTTTATAGTTTAAACACATTTGTGAAAATGTTTACAGTTGACATATTTGAGGAAAAATTTGTATGGTTTTATGCTTACAGTTTATATGGATTTTGTTTTATATACTTTTAAGTCTAGGGTTAGCATATTTTATATGGTTTTCGTGTGCTAGTGCTTATTTTTCATATTTTAAACTGTATTTTTGTATAGTTTTTATGCTTATAATGTATATTCTTTAGAACAATCTGTATGGATTTATGCTTACAGTTTGTATGGTTTTTGGCTTTTATGTTTTTACAGTATTCAATTTGTATGATTTATAGTTTATACACTTTTATGCAGATGTTTACATTTTATATACTTAAGGAGAAATTTGAATGGTTTTGTGCTTAGAATTTGTATGGTTTTTTACTTTTATGTAAAGTTAGTAATTTAAATGATGTAAAAAATGATAATACATTTACAATCGTTGCGCAAGTAAAGCAGTTGTTGGAGATAAAGGCACAACATTGAAAGACATCATTTCAGATTATAATACCCAATGAACTAAACATTCGCAAAATGTAAACTATACACTTTTGTTTTTAACAAACTACATATATTTGTGACATATCACACTTAAATTTTTTCTTATTGTACTCTGGAATTTTTTAGTTTTAAAAACATACATCTTATTGGTTATACAATTAGGTAATATCAAACTATATGTTTAACTTTCTACGCTATACAGTTTATTCCAAACAAACTATACCATTTTTTGCCATCCATACATTCTATAATTTAAATATCGTTTGTCTAACAACATCTGTAACCATACACGTTGGATGTCATACCGTGAAAAAGTGCAGAAATACAAAAACAACAATTTGTATGGTTTTTTCGCTCACATTTTGTACAGTTCTTTGCTTTTATCTTTTGAATTTGTTTATAGTTTATATATTTTAATGCATATGATTACAATTTTTATACTTCAGTACTTTTTGTATGGTTTTTCATGATTTCAATTTGTATTTTTGCTTTTTATATCTGCAGTTTATAATTTGTATGATTTTTTATTTTATATACTTTACCATGTTTTTTGTATGATTTATGTATATAGTTTGTATAGCCCAAAGTAAGAAATAATGGTTGTAGCACAATATCCAAATCTGTATATACCAAAAATCAATAAAATTCAGGATTAATAACAATCTCCAAAAATATTAAAAACAATATCAGATCAATGTGCTTTAACTAGGATAATATTTATTTATTATCAATTCTTTTGACTTATTCTTCATCGCTAACTTCATGGTTGTCGGTGTTTCGTTTCCCATGGCAATACAAACTCAAGGCGAGTCTTGCTCTGAGAAGTTGAAAATCGAGCTCACTTGGAATCGATCGTTGCTCTATTGGATACTCCGCAAAGTTCAAAACAAACACACCACAATCACTACAATAAAAGTTATCTTGATTATTGCATTATAATACGTCACAATCATGGTAAACTATACAAATATGCCACAATCACGGTAAACTATACAAATTAAAAGCCCATACAAATTATATGCTTTGAACTATAATATCTCTCGGTAAACTATATAAATTCAAAATCATATAACCTATACAAATTCAAAATCACAAAGATCACTTGGTTTTATTAAACCCCAAATTTCATAGTACATCGAACATGGAAGAGAGGTGGTTTATATGAACCCTAAAATCTATAATCTGACAATTGGTTGAAATAAACTCTAAATTAAATTCCCAACCCAAATGAACCCTACATTTTCCAAGTAAATTGAACATTAGTTAGTTTAAATAGAAAACATAACTTTGAATCGGAAATCGACTTGTATGATTTCAGATGTTTCTACTGGTTATTAACGATGATGCAACCATCGAAATATGCAAATTTTTCCTCCGGTTGCTTTTTTGATAGAGTAGAGCTCTTATTGAAGGCGTTGCGTTGATGGTGAACCGTTTGCTTCTCCAATTTTTTTTTCGAAGGCTATTTAGGTGAAATAGAGTTCTTTTAGAAATCGTGCGTTGGTGGGGTTGTGAAGTGAATTAGTGGGAAACAAATGTTTAAAGGGTATTAATTTTAAAAATCGGTATTTTATTAATAAGTTTATTCAATTGTTCACGTGCAGTTTGTCATGAGATTAGGAAATGATATACGAAAGCCAAGAAACTTTTATTTCTGTAAAAAAAAGAACAAACTTAGTTGCAACTCAAATTTGTATGACCAAATCTTGAATCACCACGTAAGTAAGAGAAAATTATTATCTATTTTAGAATAACACTTGATGCTGACCGAAGTACAGAGAATGTAGTTCTCAATTCAGAGTTTCAAATACTTACCACAATGCAGCATATATGATGAGATTTTTTTTTTTCAAATGACGTTAGAGATATAATTCATAATGTCTCCAATCTCCTTTCAACATATCTGATTATGCCAAACAAATACATGCCGAATATACTATACGAGTCATTCTGAGAACATTTTCCACACATTAGAATAAGAAAAGCATATAAATAAATAGTAACTTGAATTACTAAATTTCGACTTTAGATTACACTTCATTCGGATATATAATGCTTACAAGTTAGAATCAAAGAAACCTTGCCTACAAAAGATGTTTTGAATTTAAAAGAATCCTATAGAAATTTCACTGTGAGGCATATTGCAACAAAAAAAAAAAAAACTATAATTTCACTGTTACCCATTACCACCACTGGTGAACAAGAACTCCATTGTCTCTCAAAGAGTTAAACAGTTGTAAGCATTGCCCATAAGTCTTCTCATATTTAGCACTTGTTTGGCCAGGACAACATCTTTGCCATCTATTGTAATGGCACTCAAGAAAAATCTCATCAATCAAACAAATTGCACCAGTCTTGAACAGCCTTGGTATTAGATCGAATTCAGTCCCTTCCACATCCATCTTCATCACCACAAAGTCCTTCTCTTTCACTGTTCTTTTCAACCATTCTGCAAAATCAAACCCCTGAATCTCATCCATTTCTCCTTTGGAGAACGATTTTGCAGGCTGAATTCTCCCCATTCCTCTTCCTTTAGCCTGAACTTCCTCCTTTCCAGGATCATGATTGATTTCAAATGACAGTGTTTCATTCTTAACCCAAGCTGCATATAGCAACAATGTAATCCCTTTTCTCGTTTTGTATTCTTCATGGAAAGTTTTGTCTGCTTCAATTGCATACACATCAAATGTTCTGCTTTGCTTTGGGTACTGCTTTTTGAACCAACTTCCTATGCTAGAGCCGTAACTCCTAGCTCCCACATCAATATAAACGTATCTGTTCTTGAAGCTTATATCAACCATTGATGATAAGTACCTTACGTTTTTAATGTTCCGTTTTAAGGTAATCCATGGCTTCAATGGCTCATCTTGTATCAATGGCTCTGCATTTCGAATCAATTCCAGTTTATGCTCCAGGATAGGGCACTTATTCTCAACGGGAGTTTCAATGCCATTGAAGAAAAATCCCGTCTGTTTTTGAAGAACTGTTTCTCTAATGTATGGCATTGATGAATCGTAACCATCTATGTTATGCGATTTAATCAGTTTGCAAGAATTGAACAAATCAATGAATGAATTGAAACTATACGTATCTTTAGCTCTTACATGCACCACCAGAAACCCTCCGGGTTTCAGTGTTCGGGCGATCTCCGATGCCAGATCCAACGGCCAAGGTGATTTACTGAGGCCGTCTCTACCGGAAAAAACGAAATCAAAAGTGTTTTCATCAAAAGGTATGTGCATGTTTTCACCGGAGACTACAAAAGGCTTCGAAGCCTTTTTTAATACTCCGATTGAGTCTGATACGCCTATCTCTTTCAAGGCAAAGACGTCTTGACCGGCCGGCGTCTCTACACAGAGCGATTTCGAGGTCGGAGAAAGGTATCCCTCCGAAATTAGATCTTGGAACACGGAGGAGTGAAATTGAACGGATTTGATCCAGTCTTTGGTGGTGTAGAGATCCTTTTGAGTCTGACCAGCCGGCCGTATTGCCTTGTTAACAGTAGAAGCGCCGCCGCCAGCACCACCAGTAACAAAATTAAAATTCTCAGGCGAAGAGAAAAAACAGAAGTCGCCGAGATTACAGGACTCGCCGGCTAGAGTAACAATGTAAGCAAAACGAACAATTATTATCAAAACACCGAAGAAAAGCACCCGCGTCATTATATTCCGGAGAAAACTCGGTTTACCAGTAGGCTCCATAACTGTTAACTCTATACTGTTCCTTTAAAAGAAATCTGCGTCAAGAGAAAATAAAGCAACCGGAGAGGAAGATTAGGTTAACGGGAGCAGAAGCGGGCAGAGGTGTGGTTAGCCCCGACGAGGATTCTCCGGGCAAAAACTGAGAAATAGAGGATAAAAGAAGGGGTGAAAAAGGGAAGCATAATTGAAGGAAAGGGGAAGACGAGTGATATAGAGAGGTCGATTTAGGAAGGAGACGCCATGGGAGTGAGATTGACGGATTTTGTTGATTTTATGAATCAAAGAGAAAAAGGTAAGGTAAAAATATGGCGGAAGCACGCGGCGTTGCCACCCGTTACGCCGGTGATACGTATTGGACGTTGATTAAGGCTTGGTCTCTTCAAATTCTAAAACTGAACTGAATTTAATTGAACTTAACTGAACTTAATTTAACTGAACTGAATTTAATGAACCTTAACTTAACTTAACTGAACTTAATTGAACTGAACTTAACTGAACTTAATGAACCTGAACTTAATTGAACTTAAAAATAAATATATTAATTATTAAAATAATAGTAAAATCCATTAAATATAAAAATAAATAAATTATTAATAATCATTATAAATAATATTATTAATAACTACCTCTATAAAATAATTAATAAAACAATTTTAATACCATTAATAATAAAAAAAATTTATAATAAGTAAATTAATTTAATTAAAATTTTGTTGTTCAAATAATAATTATTGTTACAATTACACGTGAGCTAACAATAATTATTATAATATATTGTAGTTTGGATTCAAATTATCACTTATTATTATATTACAAAAACGTAATAGTTGTTTTAATTAATAAATATTTTTATTTTATTATTCCATATCAAATTTTCTAATTAATTAATACTATGATTATAAATAAAAATATTATTATATTATAGTTACATTAAGATTATTAACTACATTAAATAATAATTATTTTTCTATATTAATATTTTTATCATTGTTCTTCTTTTTATTATTATTACCATTAATTTTTATTAAAGATTAATTAGAATAATCATTATTAAAATTAAAATTTATGGACCTGAAATGAACTTAATAGACCTTAACTTAACTGAACTGAACTGAACTTGACTGAACTTAACTGAACTGAACTGAACTTAATGGACCTGAACTTAACTGAACTGAACTGAACTTAACTTAACTGAACTAAACTGAACCAAATTGAAGGTGAAGAGAACAGGGCCTAAGTGGTTTGAATATAATAATAACCTCCTTATTGTGTTATTTTAGAATTTTTTTTTTGAAAAATCTCCGGAGAAATATTGTGTACCTCCGTTGGTAAAAAGTTGAAGCGGGTGAAAATGTCGGGGCGAACGTCCCAACTAAGTTGATGCGTTCGCTTGCCTATAAAACACCCGCCTTTCTTTTCATTAAAGAATGTTCTTTAGGGGAGAAACAATAGGTTATGTACATTAAGCAAGAGGTTTTGTTGAGTGATTAAATCACCCACGCCAAAAGGCACTACTCTCCTATTACATGAGAAAAAGAAATGACAGTGATAAAAACTTGCTAAGAGTAAATCTTCCTCCCGATAAGTTACGTCAAAAATAACTTTGTTTTAGAATTAAAATCAATACATTCAATTTATATAACTTGTGATTGTCAAACGATAATATTAATATCGAGAAAGAAGATTTCAATGGAAAAAGTATATGTATACGTTTGAGATATATATTATTGTGAAATAACAACTTAAAGATGAAATTATGTCCATCAACTATGTGAGTCAAGAGCGATTCTGATAAAATCATCTGACTGAGTTTGAGAAGTAAATTTTGAAAAAAAAATTATTTCGTAAACATCAAAGAGGATGGAAGAAAAGCCAATATGAAATTAAAAAAGATGGAAATCCAACCTATGTGACTGGAGATCCTATGAAATAGGTTCAACGGGTTATAACGAGTCTTTGTTAATTCTGCTAGCACAAAATATATCATCTCAATCCTAGATGTGTAAAAGTATTATGTTGCATATTTTGAGAGGTTGGGTTGTAAGAATTTTAATAAATTTAATATCTCTTATGAGTGGTGTATAAAGTACAATATACACTTGAATAAATCACTTATGTGAGCGTAGAGTGGGATCGTACCTATGTGATATTGACACTATCTCGAAAGCACTTATGAAAGATCAGGCGCGCATGACCTATTTGCCCAAAATTACGCTATGAGAAATGTATCTTAGTATGGTGTGATATGATAAAATCCACATTCCACAGTAGCACTTATTTGGTTCAAGTAACTATATATTTCACCAAATATTTCGTTAATTAAATTTTATCTATCAAGTATTGGTTCAAGTTCAAGAGACATTAATATCATACATCATATGTCAAACTTGATATATTAAGAAAATTGTTTTATGAAAATTTCTTTTGATATAATTGGGCGATGGTTAAAAATTTATGCAAATATTATTTCAAAAAAAAATAAATAAGATGTTTTTTTAAAGTTATATTCAGCCGGAATGGGTTGAATGTTATAGTTATTTTCAAATTAATACTAGCATATTACTACACTAAAAGCCATACGTTTTTTACTTAATAAATGAGTTTGACGTTATATTTTTAAGTCTCAACCAGTGTTTTAAAAAGCACTATTAAAAAGCACTAGGCGCTAGTCGGGCGATCGAAGGTGAATCGAGGTCTACGCGGACTTAGACGTTAATCAGTAGAGTTTAAGCGCTAGGCGGGACTAGGCGGCGACCCTCAAAATAGCGTCTAGGCGGGGATTTTTAAAACAGTGGTCTCAACAGCCATAATTTATTCTATGTATATACATGGCTTTTATTTTGAGTCTGTGACAATTTGTCGAAATTATTTGTGAATAAACTAATTAGTATAATATATTAATTTTTGACTTATATCTAGACTTGTTCGCGGGCCGGGTTACCCTCCCGGGCCTGAGCCCGTTTCAGCGAGCCGGCCTTGGACACTCATTTTTTAAGAAAGTCCGGTCCAAGCCCGAGCCCGTCAAAGTCCGAAGATTTACGGGTCGGACTTGGTTTTTATATAAATACCCAATGCTGGCCCGAGCCCGGCCTGATGAATAATTTTATATATTTATACATTACATTTATAATTATTTAAGATTTTATATTTTATCCTATTAAATTTATATACTTAATTACAATAAATGTTATTAAATATTAAAGATTTTAAGTAAACATTGCAACTATAATAAAAATTTAAACATATTTAGACTTTTTTTTATATTTTTTCTACTTAGTTTAATAAAAAATTTTATAACAAAAAAATATTTGTGGGCTTGGGCCGGGTTCAAGAATGATCTTGTAAGCCCGACCCGAGCCCAAAGTTCTAAAGTATAGGCTTTGGTTAGCATTTTTAGTAAAAAACCAGCCAAGCCCGGTCCAAACCCTCCCGACGAATATGTATACTTATATCTTATCTTTTTTCTGTTTTGAATAAAGAGAAAATCATTTTTGTCCCCACTCATAATTTCTTTTGTTCTAGATATGTATTGCATTTCTCATCATGTTGTAATTTTCAAATTGAGGGTAAAATAGTTATTTAATCCTTTGAGAAACTATTAAGTATTCTTTAAGAGCAGTATCTAACACAATTCAACTTATTGATGTTCAAGTTTTTTTTTTATTATGTATGTTATAGTGTGTTTATACATATATTATATTGGTTATGTTTGTTATTTGGTTGAAAGTTGGATCAAGAATCTCTATACGTTAGACACTACTACATCCGAGAGAGAAAATCGAGATCGAATATATTTATATTTATTTTATTTTAACATTGTTTTTTCCAACAACGATCAAGACAAATTTTCAGTTGGTTTTTTTTTTTATAGAGGTATCTTTGTTGTATTGCTAAAAAATTGTTTTTAAAGTATCCATTCTAGATTTGGAAATGTGAGGTCATTGGATCTAGATCTTAGACGTGATACGAATCTAATATCACAGTGTAATTGAACCATATACCCCAAAAAGTTAGATTTTATTATTTTTACAATAATAAAGAATTAATATTCACTCTATCATTTTGTTAGATTCTTTTTTATTTTTACCATTTTTTCTTTATAACTACTTTATTTCTCCTATTTAATTTGAATTTCGCAACTTCAAACCCCTACATTTCACAAACCGTTGATTTTTTTAATCGATGCTTTGAAATATTTTGTTCGTCTTAATTTTATCTTTAAAATGATATATACTTTAAAATTTTCAAAAAAATAAAAAAAATTTTCATGAAGGCGTTATACAATGTATAAGAGCGGTATAATGTTTTTATAGAAGATTATATAGAATATATTATACCACTCTCATATCATATATTACGCCTTTATGAAAAAGCACTAAAAACGAGTATTATACAATTATTATACTATGTATAAAACTACAAGAAATTATTTTTTTTACTAGAAAGTGAGTTTTATTGTAAACATAACCACTATAATACTATGTATACGAGCTTTCATATTAGGCTTAAGGTATTCATGTCATGATTTTATGGGAAAATTTGTACTGTTATGAACATAAAGGAGAAAATAATCTATATAAATTCATTGTACAACTTTATACCATATGTAATGTTGGAGATGTTTGTATTATCTCACATCAGTAATAAACATGAATAATGAGTAGCATATAAGTGGAGTAGGTTGGGCCTTAACACAAGCCAATTTGTTTTGTGTTAGGCGGGTTCAACCCTACTTATATGCTCACTCAAGCTAACGAGCCCAACACTCTCCTAGACCATGGATTCTCTACATGGTATCGGAGCGAGAAAAAGGCTTGACAGCTGAGATCCTGGGTTCGTGTTAAAAATTCTTGGTGGAGTTTGGGCTAGCGGTAAGACTAGACCTGTTGATGACCTTGAGCCTCCGAGGAGATAGACCAATGAATGTTTGGCAAGTGGTAACTGGTCCAAGCCCAGTTGCACTTTTGGGGGAGTGTTGGAGATGTTGGTATCATCTTAAATCGGTAATAAACATGAATAATAAGTATCATATAAGTGGAGTAGGCTGGGCTTTAACACAAGCCAAAAGGGCATTATACCATAATTATACACTGTATAAGATTGCGAAACATTATTTTATTTTTCGAAAAAATCAAAGTGTATTTCATTTTAAAGATAAAACTAAGACAAACAAAATATTTCAAAGTATCGATTCGAAAAAATAACGGTTTGTAAGATATAGACGTTTGAAGTTACGAAATTCAAAGTAAATAAAAAAAGGTGTTATAAGGTTGAGAAAGTCAACTTGAAAAAGGGTAAAAGTAAAAAATGTTTCTCCTTTTTATGTAAAAGAAAGAAAAATATTTTTATTATTGAGTTTTGCAAAATTAAGGATCTGTATAGCCTAAATTTAATGAGAAAATATGGCAAACAAAAAAATAGTTCAATATTGTATACCAAAATGAATATGGATCCAGCTCAAATTCGGCCCACGTCGATCCTACTTTATAATTGGAAAATTGCAAGAAATGCTAATTAATTAGATTTAATTATAATCTTATCCTAAATAATATATATTAGTGATTTTGTCTTTATTATATTTTTATTTGAATTTATACGTGAATTATAATTCTACTCGTAAGAACCTTCTCTTTTAATTAATTTGAATCTCTTAACTTAAAACGATCAAATCTATCAAACCGTTAATTTTTTCGAATCGATTCTTTAGAACATTTTGTTCGTTTCATTTTTATCTTTACAACAAGACCCAACTTGATATGCTTTCGACAAAAATTGGTATAATTTATATTATACCAGTTTACATTTTGATATAATGTTCATTATACTAGATTTCTTTATACAAAAAATCTAGTATAATGAATATCATACTAAATCGCAAACTCGTATAATACGCATTATATCACCTGAAAATGATTAGGTATAAAGAAATTTGGTATAATGAACATTATATCAAAATGCAAACTCGTATAATATGAATTATACCAATTTCAACTTTCAATTTTTTTTGTCGAAAGTATATCAAGTTAAATCTCGTTTTAAAGATAAAAATGAAACGAACAAAATACTCTAAAAAATCATTTCGAAAAAATTAACGATTTATGAGATATAACCGTTTTAAGTTAAGAAAATAAAATTAATGAAAAGAATATTATTGTTAATAAAATTAGATAAAATTACAAATAAATCTAGTTAACTAAAAATTCTTATAATTAATGATAATTTGATTAAAATCCTTTATAATTTTGCAATGGATCCTTCCAAGTAAAATCAATTCAAATCGATTAAATCAATTTTTAGATTTTTAAAACATTGGTCATCAAGACCCCATTCTGAATATTTATTTTGAATTATACAGTCTCTGTCACTCGATATCCAAAATCTAATTTTTTATATGAATTATTGAGTCTGTCATTTTCTTTGTTTTTATATTATCGTCAGCCTCAAAATTGTCAAAGATGGCAATTTTATTAATCTAGTTTTACAAAAAAAAAAAAAAAATACTCAAGTCAAGAACAGGCTGTTGGCCATGTCAAATTTCAAGCTTCATAAATCTGATCTGAATCTGAAAAATCAAAAGCATTCCACAATTTCCATAATGGAAAACCACTTCTTCTCACTCCCTGCATTATTCACCTCCCTATTCTTCATCCTTCTTGTGCTAAAACTATGGTTCATCTCGAAATCGAAAAACTCGAAAACTCCCAAGTTACCTCCCGGTCCAACCAAGCTACCTATCATAGGAAACATCCATCAACTTGTCGGATCTCCGCCTCACCAAAGACTCCGCGATTTAGCTACGAAATACGGAAGCGTTATGCATCTTCAGCTCGGCCAGACATCCAACGTTGTCATTTCGTCCCCTGAAGCAGCCAAACATGTCATGAAAACTAACGATGTTGTGTTTGCCCAGAGGCCTTTCTTGTTGGCTGCAAGTATTATAACTTACAACTTCACGGACATTGCGTTTTCGCCCTACTCCGACTACTGGAGGCAGCTCAGAAAGATTTGCATACTCGAACTGCTTAGCGCGAAGCGCGTTCAGTCGTATAGATCCATCAGGGAAGAAGAGGTGTCGAATCTGATCCGTACGATCTCTTCTTATTCGGGAAAGTCCTTCAATTTTACCAGGATGCTGTTTTCCTCGACTTACGGGATCGCGGGGAGGGCTACTTTCGGTAAGAAATGTAAGGATCAGGAAGAATTTATTCCACTTGTTGAAGAAATTACGGAGGCTGCTGGTGGATTCGGTCTGGCCGATTTGTTCCCTTCTATAAAGTTGCTTCATGTGATCAGCGGAACAAGATCGAGGCTTTTTCGACTGAGGAACGAGGCGGACAGGATCTTCGAAAACATCATTGATGATCATAAAAGTAGGAAGAATGAATCGAAACAAGGACACGAGAGGGAAGAGGAAAATGAAAATGAAAATCTCCTCGATGTTCTTTTGAGGCTTCAGGAACATGGAAAGCTCGAGTTTCCATTGACGAAAGATAACATCAAAGCAGTCATCCTGGTTCGTAACGTCCTTTTTTTCTTTATACTATGGTATAAGATAGTTTAAGCATCGTAAATAAGCAATTTTAATATGTCAGATAACTAAGGAGAATTTTTTTCAGGATATTTTCATTGCGGGGAGCGAGACATCGTCGACAACAGTAGAGTGGGCGATGTCCGAACTACTGAGGAATCCGAGGACAATGAAAAAGGCGCAAGAAGAAGTGAGGAGAGTTTACGCAAGAAAGGGAAATGTGGATGAGTCGCAACTTCAAGAGTTGAAATACTTGCAACTAGTAATCAAAGAAACATTAAGACTACACCCGCCAGCTCCTTTGCTACTTCCGAGAGAAAGCCGAGAGACAAGCGAGATTTACGGGTACGAAATACCGGAAAAAACCAAAGTGATAGTAAATGCATGGGCAATTGGAAGAGACCCGGATCATTGGGAAGAAGCGGAGAAATTCAAGCCAGAGAGATTTGAAGATAGCAGCATTGATTTTAAAGGGAACAATTTTGAATTTATCCCGTTTGGAGCGGGAAGGAGAATGTGTCCAGGGATGACTTTCGGGATAGCGAATGTGGAGCTGCCACTTGCACAACTGCTGTTCCATTTCGATTGGAAACTTTCGGATGGAAGGAACCCGGAAGATTTGGATATGGTGGAAGGTTTTGGTTCTACAATGAGAAGGAAAAATGATCTACACTTGATCCCAGTTTCCCCTTTTTCTATTTAGCCTGTTCTTAAAAGCCTGCTTTTATATGGCATTGGCTTTTGTCCTTATGTTTTGCAGCTTTCTAGTCTAGACTAGAGTGGTTGTTATTGATTTGGTTTTAATATAACTATGTAACCTAGTTTAGGGAGCATAATAGAACAACTGAAGTGCCATTGTATAATTGAAAATGTTTACAAGTTTTAAACTTCTGTTATTTACTGAGACACATTGGCAAATGCTCCGTACTGTTTTTTGGGAGTTTCTGTTTCCAATATGAAAAAACAAAATATGAAAATGCCTAAAGCTTCTATCTTCAGTGATTCTTTTTGCTAAAAAAGATTTCTGACATTTTTCTTTTGTGTTTTGGCTTTGTCATATCTTAATTGGTACTGTAAATAACTAAAAGTAAAGATACACCACAAACTACCATTGCATTGTGGAATTGTGTGAGAAGCAGAGACTCAGATAGATACAAAAATGATTTTGGGAACTTATGAACTTCTTTCAACTCTTGACCAAATTAGCTCGAAAGATTCCATATATTTGGATTTATATACTTCATATTTTTTATTGTCAAAATCATGGTTTTGAAAACCTGATCGGTTTGTCATAACGGGTTTGACCAGAATTGGCCATGACTCCTGTATGCGATTCTTCAAAGATTTAAGGTTTTAACGACAAATAAAAGCAGCAGAAAACTAAATCAAACACAAAGAATTTTTACTTGCATCCTGCTAATCCATTGACGGGATGCAGTCAATGCAAGGTGCAAGGCGACTTCGTGACTTCTTTATTGATCGGCAAAGAAAAAACACTATAAGGTTTACAGATTTACAGGCCATACACACGGTTTCTTTAAAACTACTAGCAATCCAATAAAACTTGACTATTGAATGCTAAAATTACTAATAGAGATAACAAGAATCAACATAGAAACTTATCTCTCTGACTTCAAATCTTCACAAAACCATACATTAGACTCAGGTCATCTCCTCCTCGCATGCAAAACCACAGTTTCCATTAAAAAGACCTTCTCAAGGCTCTAGTAATCGTGAGAAATCAAGATTAGATCTAGGTTGCAGAGAGGGAGAGAGATGAAAGCTTTTTTTCTGAGTGAGATAATAATGAAGTAGAGAGAGAAACAAAGGTACATAGAGATAAAAGCTTTTTTTCTGAGTGAGATAATAATGAAGTAGAGAGAGAAACAAAGGTATATATACTTAGGGTTCGTTTGGTTTGCGGAATAGCTATTCCGCGGAATATGAGAAAATGAAGGGAAAAAGATAGAGTGTTTGCCTAGAGTCCATCGTCAGGATGGAATAGGTATTCCGAGCTATCATATAACTAATGGAATAGCTATTCCGACCCTCGAGAAGGGAATAGCTATTCCATGAGTTGTATGATAGCTCGGAATAGCTATTCCATCCCGATGATGAGCTCTAGGCAAACACTCCACCTTTTTGTATTTATTTTTCTCCTATTCCATGGAATAGCTATTCCGCCAACCAAACGAGCCCTTAGAGTATGCTGAAGCAGGACAAAGGACTTGCAAAACATGGGTTACTGTTTTTTGCTTGATAAAGTTGTTGAAGCCACATAACTATAAGCCACATGTCTGGTTGGTTAGTTTTCAATCGGTTTTATGTTTGGTCGATCCAGAATAGGTTGGTCGGATTGTAAACTGGCTGATTCAAACGTAAACCTACCGTTCAGATAGTAATGCTCTTTGTTTCATGTCCTTCTAGCCTAGCTCTTTGCTTTGTTCTTGATCTTCGTGTGACTTATGTGAAGGAGAAAGAATAAGCTTTTTTCCAATTATTTTTTTCCACGGTCTTTATTTGTCATTTTCTAACTTTTTTTTATAATAAGCTTTAGGCCTTGTTTGGTTCATAGTTTTTTCATGTATGGTTTCAACTTAAATTCACTTGTTTGGTTGTATGGTAATTTTCATGGTACGATGCTCTCATGATTTTTTCATGATTCCAAGAACCATGAAAATAGAATCAAGGATTTGATAGTTCTCCTTTAAATCAAATTAAATTTTAAAAAAACCATACCATACCACAGTGACGATGCCAGGACCTTAGATGGGGCGTATCATTCTGACCCGCAACTATTATCCGACGCTCGTAAATTCTGGCCGATAAACAATATCAATCAGATAAATAGAATATCACATTTTTTAATTAAAATTTTCGTTTGGTTCAATTGAAATCTTTCATGGTGATAAAAAAAATAAATGAACAAATGAATTAACGAGGTTTACTTTTAGGCATGGGATGAGCTAAAACCATTATAAGTAATGGGCTTGTTTATAATAAATGGAATCAGTCCAACCACTCTTTGTTCTTCTTCTTTATTAAAATTCATGCTTCCACCAGCAGACATTCTCACGCCTCCACCAGCTGCCAACCAAGTTCCTCCTTTCGTTCTTTTGTCTTTCGTTCTTTTACCTCTTCGGTTGGCAGATTGGCGGTGTGGTAGAGGAATAACAATACACATGGTATTATTATTTCAGGGGGTTGGGGTGTGGCGGTTGCCACACCTTGGAGCTGTCCCTGACATACCATACTATCTATCCAAACACAAAATTTTAAAAGATTCATATCGTATCATACCATATCGTATTTTAATGAATCATAGAGACCATCATCCAAACAAAGCCTTAAAAATATCATGTGGTTTAAATCATTCTCAAAATGGGGTTTGCGATATTACGGGTCGCAAAATGTGTCATGAGGTTTCACGACATTAGCAAATAAACGAATATTTCTAACACCGTTGATTTTGATGACATGGCAAAAATTAATTTCGGAAAAGCCTATTTTTTACATCTTCTTCATCTTCTAAGCCCTAATCTCAAACTCAAAAATCAAAACAAAGTTCATCTTTTCTAGTAAAGTCTCTCATAACCAAGCAACATATAAAGTTGGCAAAGAAACATGACCGAAAACTATTTAGAAACTCGAAGCTCACTTATCTTCTTCAGGTAAAATCTAATGATAATGAACTAACTCTTCACTATAAGTCATATATATGTTCAGATTCAAATATCTCGTTAGTTCAGCCGTGTTTGGGTGGGGACTCGAAGACAATGATGTTTGTAAATATATCTTCTGATTCCTCTTCACTGGGCTTGTCACTTTTCACTTCGATTTGCTACGAGAGTCAAAGCATGTGAAACTGGAGTTCCTCGACAACATACCCTTATGCGGTCACTAGAATCTCGCTTGATCTTGGGCTAATAAAATGATGATTTCATTTTCTTATTCCTAAGCCCTTGTCTCCTTTTACAAATTTCCCACTATCTGGTTGTTGTTATATTTTATGTTTTACATATTTTTTCAGGCATTTGTAACCTTACACCTTCAATTTTCACTTCAAATTCTATTTTACGCTATAATTTGACCTTACAGTGTTTTTCTCCAACCATGCACTTCATTTTTTCACCTCAAACTTTAAAATCAAAACTATAAAAGTAATAATTATTTTTTGAAAAAATAAATAAATTAAATTTTTTTATAAATAAAAGAACATTAAGATTCTAGATATATATTCAAAGTAAAAGAATATAAAAACAAACTAAAAAAATAAAAAATAAAAATTTTGAAATTGTGAACAGTGTCACTTCAAATTTGAAATGATAATGTACACACTTCAAAATTTGAAATAAAAAATGAAGTTGGGTTGGAGCAACTCTACTTCATTTCCAATTCCAAAACTCACTTTTGAAGTGGGGGTTGGAGATGCCCTTATGGTTGTGAAATTTTAAGGATGTGAGCAAGAGGTTTACAAAATTAGGTTGCATATAGTTTTTTTGTTACTGTTTTTTATGTTTATCCTCTTACTTATATTGCCAGATTTTGTTCTTCGGGTATTTTGCTTGATTTGTCTTGTTTCATTTGCCTATATATGATTCAAAATGTGCGTACATCATTATGAAATATTTCTTTGGGCAAACTTCAAAAAAGTGATCTTGGTTCGGGCCATTTTCAAACCAGGACTTGTGGAATTTTGAATCGTGGTAATTCACCGTTATCAAAGAACGACATTTTTGCTAACCCTATCAAAGATGCTGACGTGACAAGGGGACAAAAATGGAAACTCCTCTTTTGGACACTAAAAGACCAAAAAAATCCCCAATTCTTAGTAAAACCTCTTTCTCATTTGTGAAAACATAATTCTTTCTTCTCTAAATTTTATCAATTCCTCTCCAAATCTTATCAATTTCTTCTCTAATATTAATCTATGGGTTTTCATCTCTCACTAAGGTAGAAGTGGTTTTCATCTGTAACCTCGTCAAAGATGAGTTCGTCTTTCTCTCGATCTGTAAACTGTAAAGGGTAGAGAGTGAGATGCTATTGTGGGATGAAATCTCCATTGAGAACATCTTGGAAAAAGAATAATATAGGGAGGAGATATATGTGGTGTGTGAGTTATGATGAAAATGGCGCCTGTAATTATTTTGAATGGTACAATGACCTTCGCCAAGAGGAAAAGAGATTGTGGATGAAATTGCGTTAAATTGAAGGAATGCGAAGATGAGTTAGCTTTGAGTCAGACCAAGGTGAAGAAATTGGAGGTGGAGTTAATAATTACCTAGGATTTAGGCAGGAAGAATGAAGATGAAATTGTGAAATTGAAGTCTCAATTGGAATAAGAAAGAGGATATAAGAAAAAATTTATGATTGTGTCTACAATTGTTGTGATTGTGATATGGTTTATGTTTGTTTAGTTTTAGATTAGAAACAAGGTTTAGCTTCACACTTTGTGTAGTTGTTGTTGTAATGGTTTATTCTTGTAATGACAAATCTGTGGTTTATAAAAGTGGAATTGTTAAGTTTGTAGTGGAATTATTAATAGAATTGAAATTGTTAAGTGGAATTAAACAAGTTTTATAAAGCCTGTATTTGATAACAATCAAGTTTAATTTCATTGATCATGAAATTGAACACAAAAGTAAATTTGAAGCATAATGAAACGAATAAGTACACAAATAAGCACTTTCATAAAAAGACATATGGCTGTCTTAGTCAATACTACAAAAAAATGGCAATGTTGAGCTTTTACAGCAATTACACCCACAAAAGTAACTAAATTACTCATAAGCCAAAAGAAAGTTGGTTATGTCAAAGCATCTACAAGAATTAACCCCAAAAGCTAAAACAAAGTTGGCAATGTCAAAACATCTACAAGTAGGAACCCCCAAAAGCCAAAATAAAGTTGGCAATGTCAAAACATCTACAAGTATGAACCCCCAATAACCAAAACATATTTGTCATTTACAGTTACAAAAGTAATATAAGCATTGTTATAGCATTTACAACAACAAAACCAACCAAAATATTGATATAGCCAAATCATGTACAAAATGGCAATGTTTTATCATGTACACATGTCAAAAAGCAGAATTGATGTGTTTAACTATTTTGAAGTCTTCTCCTTAAGGTTTCCTATCCTTATTGCCATTTCCTCCAAATTAGTTGCTCTTTTGGGGTTTCTGTAAGCAGTAGAAGATGAGGCCAAACCAACAGCAGGATATTTTCTCTTTTTCGTAGTAGTGGAAATTGTTTCAGCTGCATAACTGCATGAAGGTTTAGGAAGCCTAAATGCAGTTGCAACAATAGGTGTTGGGAGCTTGGAAGCAGTTGCAGTATTTGGTGTGGTTGGAGGCCTGAAAGCAGTTGTAGCAGTAGGGGTTGGAGGCCTAGAGACAGTTGTAGCAGCAGATGTTGGAGGCTTAGATGCAGTAGCAGGTGTTGGAGGCCTAGATGCAGCAACCATCCAACTCCTAGAAGTTATGGCAGGTGTGCTTTTTGCTACAAATGCAAATGATATGACAATTCATTCATACCAAACAATATAAAAGCCATAGTTAACCATTACTAACATAAACCCATAGTTAACCTTGCTAACATAAAGCCATAGTTAACCATTACACTGCCATATCATACTTATTCAACTAGTATGAAAAATGATAGAGTATAAGTAGTTCACAAATTAAAAGTTTTCTCTAATATAAGTAGTTCACAAAAATGACAGAGTATAAGTAGTTCACTCATTTCAGTTATGACAAAGAACATTCCTAATCCAAAAATGACAGAGTATAAGTAGTTCACTCATTTCACTCATTTCAAAGTATATTCCTAATCCAAACAAAATAATGAGAGAAATTATTCGTTGAGCTATTGATCTAGCTGAATTCTGGCCACTTGAATTTCCAGTTCTTGCCTCCAAATATAGAATACCACTTTGACATTACTAACTAAAATATAGTAAAATACCTATTTGACATTAATAACTGAAAACTAGTAAAATAACACTTTGACATTAATAACTGAAATATAGTAAAATACCACTTTGACATTACCTTTTCATTCATTGCAGCAGCTAGATTCCCTCCTCTTGAATTCCCAGAAGTTGGCTACATTTTAAAATAGGATACATCAGTTATTTGGATGGAAGCGGATAAAGGATACAAAAAATCTATAATGGAAGCATAGTTTATTCTTACATTTTGAGCTGCCCTCTTTTCAGCTTGTTTTCTCATCCTAGCTTGCCAACCCGTCTCTCTAATTAGATTGACATTGGATCTTCTTGCATTGGTACCTGCTTGCTTGCTCTTTCCACACAAAATAGTGCCACTTTCCCTTGAGCTCTTATAATGATTTCTAGGTTCATCAGGTGCTTTAATTCTCTTCTTTCTAGGTCTTCCTGGTGGTTTCTTTACAATCCAAGGATGGATATCTAGGTGTTCTGTTATTTCCCTCTCTTCGCTAGATGACACTAGCTTGTACACATGACTGTACACTACCAGATATGTTTATTTCAAGAAAAATTTGTCTACAAAATTCTCTTCCACTTCCTTGTTTGCATTTATAACTGCTAAAACATGACTGGATGGAATGCTCGTGTGCTGACACATATAACAAGTACAAGTTCTTTGTAAAATATCAACATGAACTTATCTTCTTGCAGACACAACAATTCATATTGATTATGTGCTGTAGGGGTACAGAAACAATTCCTACTGTAGGCCTTAATTTTCTCCTACTCATCCTGGATGCGAGGATAAATCTGACCCTTGTATTTCTTCATTACATTCAACTTAATATAATGCCTTTTGATAAGTAGTTTCTTGATATATTAAAACATTGACAGATTAGGCATATCTCTAGCTTTCATTATCAAGTTGTTGAAGGATTCACATGCATTGTTTTGCACATCAGCACACTTTATCCTAGGTGAAAGTGACATCTAGCCCATGTCCTTGGATTGTGACTCATAACCCATGTGTGTGCATTCTTATAAAATGCTTGTAGAGCCTACATTTTTTATAAGAACAACTTCTCAGATCCAGTAGAAGCTACCCCCCTAAATAATCCTTATATTCTTCACCCATATACAACTTTTTGAAGTTCTCATACATGTGTTTGACACAAAATCTGTGTTCAATTTCTGGTTCTAATTCTCTCATTGCCTCAACTAGTCCCTAAAAACATAATATAACAATTTCACATTATACTACCAAAATATAAGTAGTTCACAATATTTCAAATTTCCCTAATACAAGTAGTTCACAAAATGTCAAAATTTCAAATTGTTCACAAAATATAAGCAGACTTCACATTTTCATATATAAGTAGTTCACAAATTGGAAGTTTTCCCTAATATATGTAGTTCACAAAATTGACATGTTTCCCCTATTATCAATGTTCATTGAAATTCATAATTCAAAGTTTAAATTTTTTCATGATATAAGAAGTTATCAAATTGTTTAAGTTTTCCCTGATATAATTAGACTTGACATTTTCAAGTTTTCACTAAACAATGGGAGTAATACAAAATATCAACTTTTCACTCTATAAGCAGTTAACAAATTTCCAAGTTTTCACTAGATAATGACAGTAATACCAAAATATCAACTTTTCACTTTATAAGAGGTTAACAAATTTCCAACTTTTCACTAAACATTGACAGTAACACAAAATATCAACTAGTACAAACAATGATAGTCAACACTGACATAATTCAAAGTTTAAATTTTCATGGTTGAGTATATGATGTACCTTTTGTTGATCTGACATAAACACCCATCCAGTCTCACTTGGTCTCCCAAAGTCATCAAATAGTAGCTCAATGAACCACTTCCATGATTCCTTACATTCTGAGTCAACACATGCCATGGCAATTGAAAATAGATTATTATTCCCATCCTTTGCAACTGCACACAACATTTGCCATCCCAAATTTGTCTTTAGATGACATCCATCTAAGCATATGAGTGGCCTAATTCCAGTGAAATATCTTTGTTCCTGTAGTGCAAAACTAACAAACATGTACTGGAAGATCAATCTTTCCCTTGGTACTGACCCACTTTCATAAACTAACTACAGCTTAGTCCTCAGTTTCACCGAACTTCTAGGATTGGTTTTCATCAAAGTAGCTCCATAATCCCATAATCTGTGGTATTATGCTGAAACTTCCCCTTGCAGAAACTTTGCTGCTCTAGCTCTATAGCACTTTGAAGGATGAATCTCAACACCAACATCCCTCTTCACTTTGTTTATCATAGCATCAACCTCCCACTTTGGGTGATCCCTCAAATCATCCCAATATCTGTTTGCTACATATTCAGAATTGACAAGAGGATTAGACATCGACTGACACAAGTGTGTGTTGGATAAAATGTCTTAATTTGAAATGTATTGCTTCCTTGTAATTTTGATGCTCTAATTCTGAACCCACATTTTTCATTACACTCAATAGTTATGATTTTCTTGCAGTTCTTTGTGAACTTATGTGAAGTTCCTCTTTCAATTGCCCATTTTCTTAAGCTACCCGATACTGTTGTGCACCAATAAACAACATTCCACAGACCAATTCCCCAGTCAATTCATTATAGTGAATACTTTTGACATAGCCATCCTCACATGATATTTGGGGACTTTGCAGCTCAGTTTCCATACCAATAGCTTCCTCATTGAAATCAGCCATGTCTTCTTCATTCAAGTTTGCCCCAAAATCTTCATTTCCTAAGTCAGCCATATTCCCAACTTCAAAAGATACATCTTCATCCCCAGAACCTGAAAATAGGAAATCCTCATACTCTATATCATCATCACTACTTGCACTAAAAAGTCCATCGCTACTTGCACCAAAAACTGCATAAGCACTGCTTCCACTAAAACCTTCATCCTCTGAATGAATTAATGAGCCTCCTTCATCACCATAGTTAAAGCTTGGAAATCCATCTAATTCCTCCTCATCCTCATCTCCTACAAATCAATCTTCATATTCCTCCCTCGCTATATTCACGTTTGGTACATTTTTACCCTTATCTTGACTTACTTGTGTATTACCACGTACTACTGCTGAAGTTTCACAATGGTGAAAGGAATTGCTTCCTACACCTTCAGTTGGGATGTGAGTTACATTAGGTTCAATTACTTGCAATGGAGCCATGTTTTTCACAAAATAAATGTGCAATTCAGTATCAGGAGCATTGAAGAAAACCATATTCTTGAAATGTTCATCAAGTTCCAATTCTTCATAGGCAAACCAACAAGTCATTCCTCTAACCTTATACCATTTTCTACATCCTCAATCATATCCCAATTCTTTAGCAACATGGTCCAGACAAAAAACTCCAATTACATCCATATCAGGAATGTAAGTAATCACTTCACCACCTAGGTACTCAATGTTCTCATACTCATTTTCTCACAGAGGAGGAGGAGGCCAGTCACTACAATGATGGATGATCAGTGAAAGGGCAACATCCATTGTTGCACTGTGGAGAATAAAGAAAAATTCAAAAACTTTGGCCAATAAAACTATATAAAACAAGTACATTTGTCTACAAAACTTGTCCAAACTGATCAAACCTATCTATTTATCTTGCTACGTCATAGATGGACTGTAACAATAAAAATACATAATGTTGCCCTTTAACCGTTGCAATTTTAGGAGAAAATCAACCTATGACAACGATATTGCAAACTGTTCCAAATCAGTTGCAATAAATATAAAAATCCGTAAAATATGCAACAGATCAGTACATGTCATTGCCTAAAACACTAAACAATGAGGTGTGGGTTAAGTGAATAATAAAATCATTTGGCGGGATTATATCTCAAATGTAGCAAAAACTGCAACCCTCCCATCTCTCTCTTTGATTTCCATTACCCCCATTTCGCTTATTCGTTCTGCTTTTGCTATCCATGGATCCCACCCGCCGGCGCCTTGAGCAGCAGCTTCCCAATGGCGTTGGCCACGGCCCTCTGTCGCCGCCCCCCAAAGCCTCCGATGCTCTCGCTCTCGCTCTCCCTCTCCCTCTCCCTCTGTACTTAACTAATGCCGTTTTCTTCACCCTCGTTTTCTCCATCGCCTATAACCTCCTCAACCGCTGGCGTGATAAGATCCGCAACTCCACTCCTCTCCACGTCCTCACCCTCTCTGAAATTGCCGCCATTGTCTCCCTCATTGCTTCTTTCATCTACCTGCTTGGCTTTTTCGACATTGAATTTGTTCAGTCATCCATTGCTCGCCCTTCTCATGACACGTGGGACCTTGACGATGCAGATCACAATTTCCTCATCGACGCAGATCACCGCCTTCTTACTTGCCCTTCCCCTAAACTCCCTCCTATTTCTTCTATTCCTCCTCCCAAAATGCCCTCTCCCCAACCGATTATCTCACCTCTAGCCTCCGAGGAGGACGAGCAGAAAGTCAAATCTGTGGTGAATGGAACGATTTCATCGTATTCTCTCGAATCGAAGCTTGGCGATTGCAAATGGGCGGTTACCATTCGGCGCAAGTCTTTGCAGAGAATGATGGGAAGGTCGCTCGAGGGTTTGCCTGTTGATGGATTTGATTATGAATCAATTTTAGGTCAGTGCTGCGAAATGCCCGTGGGATATGTGCAGATCCCTGTTGGAATTGCAGGGCCTTTGTTGTTAGATGGAAGAGAGTACTCTGTTCCGATGGCAACCACGGAAGGCTGTTTGGTTGCCAGTACCAATCGAGGTTGTAAGGCCATCCATTTGTCCGGTGGTGCCAGCAGCTTTTTGTTGAAGGATGCCATGACTCGAGCTCCGGTTGTTCGCTTCGGCTCCGCCAGCAGGGCGGCGGAATTAAAGTTCTTCCTAGAGAATCCTGATAAATTCGATAGCCTGTCCGTCGTTTTTAATAGGTTTGTGCTTTACTGTGTTTCTTGTAGCTGATTTTTTAATATATATTTCCGTGCATCGACGCATGATACTTTTGGATTTGGTTAATGGAATTTCGAAGCAAAGACTTAAGTTTGAGTTGACTAAATTTGTTGTAATCTTTAGCTGAAAAGAAGAAGAAATAAATGATTTGCAGGTCTAGTAGATTTGCAAAGCTCCAAGGCATACAATGTTCAATTGCTGGCAAGAATCTTTATATGAGATTCAGCTGCAGCACTGGTGATGCAATGGGGATGAACATGATTTCCAAAGGGGTCCAAAATGTTCTTGATTTCATTCAAAGTGATTTCCCTGACATGGAAGTTTTTGGCATCTCTGGTAAATTCCTTTATCGAATATTCCGTTAGATGACGAAGCTAGCTTTTTTCTACTGGCATCGCCAAAAGATTTTCTTTGGAAATAGAAATAGAAGTACTTTTGTTGGTGTGTATAGGCATGGCTGACTTGTTTCTAGAGAAGAGCGAGAAATCATGGAATAGAACCAGACTTGGCTGAAGAACGTCTCGATTTCTGGATCAGCCATACCAATAAGCCTTCCACCTCCCATGATGTAGTCGAAGGTAAACAAGTCTCGCTTTACTATGCATGTAGATCATCTTGCTTTCTTACAGTGCCATAATATAGGATAAAAAATATTACTCTGCAAATTGTAAGAATTTTTTATGAAAAATTGACATTGAACACTAATTTTTCATATATAACATGTAGATTCGAGCAACACGTTTTTTTTGAAAAACTACTCAGCACTACTTATCCTTTTAAAATCTTTAAAAATAGGAGTTTAATAAAAATGTTTTAATTCTTTTACATCGTGTATGGTGACGGTTAAAACAGTCGAACGGGGACTATTGGAGATGAGGAAGTTAAGCATTGAAAACCAGCTATGGCAACTAAGGACCACAGAATGACTCGGTTGATTTTTGATACACTGACCAATTTCATAAATCATCCTTTTTCTTTTGATAATAATTGAGGAAGAAAGCTTGTATTTGTGTTGTTGTATTCAGGCAATGGTGGGTAAAGATCTAATAAAATATAAGGTAATCAGATATTCATAAAGGACTATTTATTTTCATAAATTACAATTAATTTTCTTTTGTACTTAGTGTACAAAGCTGTGATTTAATTAAAACAGTATCGTAGCATCAATCATAGTGTCATTGTATTGATATGATACTTTTTCTATAACAAATTGATGTTTATATATATATATATATATACACACACACATACACACACACATATATATATATACATATATATACATATACATGTACATATACATATATATATATATATATATATGTATATGTACATACATATACATATA
>CATIWQ010571569.1:0-10490 GCA_949673415.1 Euphorbia schlechtendalii
GGCTCCATCATTAAGGTAAAATTTCAAATTTATGAAGTAGAGGAAGTTTTAGTTCTACTTAATCGGTATTTATTTTAGTTTTACTTGCCGGTTTCGAGTTAAATTTTGTAATCAGTGAAATTACACACTTCTGATGCACACTTATATAATATGAGAGCAGTAGGTTACTTAGAAATTGTTCTGATAAATTTTCAAGTAGGTTATACTCATTACACTGTATCTGTAACTTGCAGGACTCTATGGATACATAGAATTTTTCATTACCCAGTTTAGAAGAAAATATCGATGAAGATAATCCAGATTTTGAAGATTCAGTAGAATCTCCACTTAAGGTTGAGGGTGAAGTAAAAGACTAGGAAACACAGCCATTTTGAAAAAGGAAAAGGAAGAAAACATCTCTTGTTTGGGAGGATTTTAAAGAAGTAAAAACTTCTATAGGAAGTATAGAATACCATTGTATTCATTGTGGCGATGCTAAATTTGCCAAAGTAAATTCCAGTTCCACTACCCAACTTCATCGACATAGGGATAGTTGTCCATCAAGGATAAAAAAAATCTGAAAGGGTAGAAGCAGTTAAATTTGAAAAATGATACTAGCATATCAGAGACTATTACTCGGGTGGAGAATTTTGTCTATGATCATGCAAATGTTTGAGAAATATTCTCTCACATGATTCTTGCTCATGAGATTCCTTTTAATTTTGCTGTATATGAGATGTTCCATATCTTTATGAAAACAAATTCTCCTTTCTGGGAAAAAATTGGTAGAAATACTTTAAGAAATGATTGTTTCAGTACCTATGAATTAGAGAAAAAGAAAATTAAGAATTTATTAAGTGGTGCTAAAAGAGTTAGTACTACTACAGATTTATGGACATTAAGTCAAGATATCAGGTATATGGTAATTACTTGTCATTTTGTGGATTCCAAATTGAAATTGCAAAAACGAATTTTGAATTTTGTTGACATTCCTTCACCACATACATGATAAGTGATTTCTGATGTTTTGTACAAGTGTTAGTTGGTTGGGGAATTGAAAAGAAGATATGGACAATTACAGTTGATAATGCTAGCAATAATGATGTTTGTGTGAATTATATGAAAGACACGTTGAAGCATGTTGATAGTTTGCCTCTTAATGGGAAGTTTTTTCATGTAAGGTGTTGTGCGCATATATTAAACATTCTTGTGCAAGATGGCATGTCTGAGATTGGAGATATAATTCGAGATGTGTGTGCAAGTGTAAAACATATCACTAGTTCTATTTCCTGTCTTCAAATTTTTGGAGAGATGATAGTAAAATGAAATTGACTAAGAGAAAGCTTATTCTTGATTGTAGTACAAGGTGGAATGCTACATATGCTATGTTAGTTGTTGCATTAGCTTACAACGATGTGTTTCCTCTTTATGCTCAATGAGATTTAGCTTATCGCTCTTTGCCTTCTCATGATGATTGGGTTAAAGCTAAATATGTATGTGATTTTCTTGAGGAGTTTGAAGTGGTAACTAATTTGATTTCAGGAACTGATTACCCTACTTCTAACTTGCTTCTTCCTGAGTTGTACCACATAAAAAAGGTATTGAGTGACGCTAGTTCTAGTGGAAATAGTTGTATAGAAAGAATGGTTATGAAGATGAAAACTAAGTTTGATAAGTATTGGGGTAACTGTAATTTGTTAATCTCACTTGCAGCTGTAATAGATCCTAGAAACAAAATGCGCTTCATTCAATTTGCTTTCAAGGAGATGTACTCATTTATTGATGCACCTAGTCACGTTAATGAAGTGACTGATAGTTTGCACAATCTTTTTGGAGAGTACCTCTCATCTCATAAAGAAAAAATCATGGAATCATAATCTCAAAGCAATATCCAATCACAGTCTTCAAATTCAAGACTTGGGAAAGGTAAGTCTAGAGGTAGAGCACTTTTTGATAACATGATGAGAATTTCGGATACTCTTCCAATAGAAAAGTCTGAGTTGGATATGTATTTAGAAGAAAGATGTGTTGTTCATAATGATGAAATAGACCCTCCATTTGATGTCTTGGGTTGGTGGAGAGATCATAGCTTAAAGTTTTCAGTTTTATCAAAGATGGCTTGTGATATTTTGTCAATTCCAATTACAACAGTGGCATCGGAATCAGCTTTTAGTGCCGATGGTTGAGTTATTGAACCTCATCGTGCATCTTTGGGCACAGACACAGTGGAGATGTTGATGTGTGGTGGTGATTGGATTAGAGCTTTGTATAACTTGAAAAAGAAAAAGGTATTATTCTTATTAAATCATCTGTTACTTATTATTTTTTCTAAACTTTCAAATATTAATTGTGTTTTGTTTTGTTATAATGTAGGATGCGGCAAATGATAAAGTTCACATTATTGAATATTCAATCTGACGGAAAGAAGAATTAATGAAAAGCATTATCTTTTTTGTTGAATGGAGAACTAATGAAAAACCTTGTTTTGCTTTGTTGAATGGAGAACTAGTGAAAAACCATATTTTGTATTGTTGAATGGAGAACTTTGTTGGATATTTTATTTATTGATTACAGATGTACTTAATTAGTTGAATATTCTGAATTCAGATTTAGTATTCTTTGTTGTATTTTTGTACTGAAATAGTAATGTTCGCGAACAATAACCGAGCTTGTTCGTGAATAAATTAACAAACTGTTCATAAACACGATAAATGAGTTGTTCGTGAACAACTCGCGAACAAACGAACATTTAAACGAACCAAACACGAACTGAATTTTGAGCTCGAATTTGTGTTCAGCTCGTGTTCGTTTAAAAATTAAATAAACGAATATGAACAGACCCAAAATCGGTTCGGCTCGGCTCGTTTACAACTCTATCTAAAACAAGGATTATAACTATAGAAATCGAGATAACATCGGAATAAAAAGTTCTATTTCTGAGTGTGAGAGATATAAGAGATATACAATAAAGAAATACAAATTCTATTTATAGGAAAAGTTTCAAGGATAATAAACATATCAAAATTAACTTGGATATTACGTCCAACACTTGGACACTTCAATTGACACTTCATTGCATAAGTGTCACTAGTTAAAGGGTCTTGTAGAAGTCCAAGTCGGACATCAAGTTTTGTAGGCGGAGGAACTATAGATTACGTTTAACAGTATCAAATCACTCCACCACTGAATTAACTTTTCATTTTTGTTTGATACACGGGTCCTATCCTATGTGACGTGAGAATTGTAACTTTATTGGAAAGGAATTACTTGGTTAATTGAATTAGTAGTAGAAGGATTAAAAAAGTAACATGTAATAAAAAAAGATTCAAATGATAAAGTGGTTATTACTGGAGATGTTGAGGTTATCCCACATCGGAAATAATAACAGAATATAAATGATATAGAAGTGGAGTAGGTTGGACCTAAACACAAACAATTGATTTTATGTTAGATGAACTCATTCCCAGTTGTATGTTCACTTTAGCTATCAAATCCAATACGCTCCCGGTCCATGAAATCTCTACATACCGTGCATAATTAGAATGAAAACAAAATTGAATTACTATGACTTTTTGCACTGTTAAAACGTATAATACTACGTAATTATAAACTAATACAAATAGTGAATTTAAAATGCGGTCTTAAACGAACATCTATTATGTCAATAATTTATTACTTTTACATAATATATTATTGTCCAATCTATTAAACTTGATTTTTGAGATAAAATACAAGTCCAATCTATTATATCTTTAGAGGTTTTATAGGCGAGACATTGTTTATATTTAAATACATTAGTCATACATAATGATTCATGCGATTTAAAGTAGACTTAAATGAATTTAGGAGTACAAATTTTAACCAAACATAAATTTGAAATTGTGTTATAAAATCGAGTAAGAAGCATCTATGTGAGATTTATCTAAACAGAAGAACCTCGTCATTGCGAGCAACATGAGATGGGGGTGCTAGTTTTGACATGAAGACTTTCAGCTTTCGTGACATTTCTTTATAGTATCATAGACATTTTTTATAGCAGGACTCCATCTCTTAGTTGATTTGCCTACTTCTAAGTGATGAGCGAACCTAAATAAATGGTTGAGGAAGTGGGGATATTGAGTAAGAGTAAATATTTTCTGTCTTGTTTATGAGAAAAGATTTTATATTATTTATATTTCATTTTTACATAATATTTTTCTTTGAATTATTTTCCATATCAAATAAATGCTGAAAAATCCAAGAAATACTTTCTAGCAAATTATTTTCCAATAAACAAACATCATAATAACACAAAATATAAATTCAATCAATTTCAGCGTAAATCTAAAATAACCCACTCAGAGGGCTTAGAATTTAACCAATAGTGACATATCCCTTATTAACAAAACAATTAGATAGAAATAAAGAATATGCAATTATTATTTTTAATTTATTTTCAATGGACATCAATGTCAAACTATTATTAATATCACAACATTTTTAGTAGTGCGTGGATTACAAGTTTTGGTGGTACGTAGAATAGAAATTTATTTTGATAATGTGATAATAATCTTAAAAGTAGATAATTTCTATTTGTAAAATAAGAGTAGTATATTGTTTAGTCCATTTTAAACTGTATTTATTGTAGACAATGCATATTTGATTATTTACATCTAGACAATCAAATAGGCATTGTTTACAATTTGAAATGACATATAATGTCACATCATATATGAAAGATGGTTTAAACAACCTACTAAAGATGATTTTTAAATTGATTATCTATTCTTTCCTATGTATCAAGACAATTTGTGGAATAGACAATGTACTAAAATGCTCTAAAAGAGAAATCGAACTAAATTTTTCTGTTATAACTTAACTGAAAACACAAATTAATTAGTAGATAACTCAAATTTAATTGGTAGAACGTCATTTAAATTCAGTTGTTACTTTATCAATAACCCCATAATTATAGAACTAGCACATAATTGGTCTATCAAAAAAATTGGGTGGTTTTCAATGTAAAGATATACTTTTAATTTTTAGTAGTTTGTCTATTTCACAAATTGTTTTGAGATATAGGAAGAAATAGATAATTAATGTGAAAATGCATCTTTAGTAGATTGTCTAGTCCATCTTCCCTATATGATGTGACACCTATGTACCATCATTAATTATAGACAATGTCTATTTGATTGTCTAGATGCTATAAGATAAGAATAGTAGATTTTCTATTACATTTTAAAATGTATTTATTGTTAACAATGTTTATTTGGTTGTTTATAACTAGACAATCAAATAGACATTGTCTACAATTAATGATAACACATAGGTGTCACATTATATAGGGAAGATGTACTAGACAAGTTACTAAGATCATCTTTAGTAACTTGTGAATTCCAAGTCTAGGTGTCATGTGGTATAGAAATTATTTTTTATGATGTGACAATAGTCTTAAAAATAGACAATGTCTATTTGGTTGTCCACATCTAAACTATCAAATAGATATTGTCTACGATCAATGATGACACATAGGTACCACATCATATAATGAAGATGAGCTAGACAAACTACTAATTATGCATTTTCAAATTGATTGTCTATTTTTCATTATGTGTCAAGATAATATGCGGAGTAGATAGCTCTAACTCTCCAGAAATTGGGGAAGGATATAACGGAGAGGAATTGGAATTAGAGAAAAAAAATGATAAAAAGTTGTTTAAATTTCTCATTATTGAACTTGAATCAAAATTTGTGGTACAAATTCCAATTGGGCCACAATAGCAAAAAAATCTCATTATTAAAAAGATTCAAACGGCGTCACATTCAATGCCAACTATATATATTTAATAAGATAACGTCGTTCAAGTACAGCAAAGCTTTTTCCTTCCTTGCTCTACAGTTCTTCCGCAGTCTAAACTCTAAACTGAGATTCTGCAGAACCGAATCTAAAGCACCAAAACGACACCGCAATGACCAAATTGATCTCTCTCGTTTTTCTCTTTTCCCTGATTCCCCTTTCTTCTCCTTCTCCGACCGCCGAAAACCCCAATCCTCACCCACCGACCGCCGCCCACGCCGAGCTCACCAAGTACGGCTTCCCCATCGGCCTCCTCCCTTCTTCCGTCCGCAATTACGATCTTAACCAGACCTCCGGCGACTTCTCCATTAACCTCGGTGCTTCCTGCAAAATCACACTACCTCCGGATAATTACTTGGCGACCTACTCCAAAAAGGTTTCCGGCAAGATTGTTCAGGGCCGGATCGCGGAGCTAGACGGGATTCAGGTGCGCGCTTTCTTTAAGTGGTGGTCAATTACAGGAATTAGGTCAAGCGGAGAGGATTTGGTGTTTGAAGTTGGGATGGTTACTGCTAAATATCCATCAAAGAATTTCAATGAAAGCCCCGAGTGTGAGGGGAAACACTCGGCTTCATAGGAGGTAATTTTCAGTACTTTTGCTTAATTTGAAACAGGAATGGAAAAGTTGTTGAATGATTGTCCTATAGCTGTTTATACTCTTCCTAAAAGAAATTGTTCTTAATTAGTTGATTTTGGCTGTTTAATGCTCTCAGTGATGGAAGCTATCGTGGAAATTATTAATTTATTTGCCGACTGAACTTGTTTAGGATAGTTTGTCAATTGTCATAGAATAAAGGCGATTTCTTTTGCCTTTTTTTAGTAAATTGTATCTTTTGGATGTTGGTAGTGGACACTGCTAGTGCAATGTGCAGTTTTTTAGTAAATTTTGTGAAAGAACCATACTATGAGAAAACCATGGAACCAAACAAGAGATATTAAATTAGTACTATACCATACCATGAAAAATTCACGTTTTCCATTTGCCGTCTTTGAAACTTGAACTCACATTATATTTGGCGTGTCATGTTGTCCATTTCCATTTCCATGCTACATAAGCTGCACGATTAGAATTTTCTACATTAATTGAGAGGGAGCGATAGACTAAAATATCTTACATGGATAAGAATTGCTCAAATGTTCTCTAAACTTACAATAGCTCAATGTTTTAACCAGTGCTTTTCGCTTACATTTGTTGAGTATTTCCCTATTGGCTACTGTTTGTGCATAAGTTATCTATTGATGCCTTTTGCTTTTGCCAAAGCTTTTATGGTTTCATAGGTTTTGCATTTTTATTAAAAAATGAAATAAGCTTTATATTGGTCAAAGCAATTGTGATTCATGAAACCATGTGATCAAAACACTTTTTTGGGTGCTGATCTTTGAACAAGCTAAATGTTTTGGGGCATTGGAAAGCAACAACAGATGTAACCTAATTTGAACGCTGAGCTCTACAAAATTTTGATTCTATTTGGTGGTTGTTTGGGCTTATATTTGACATTTCTGTTTCCCTTTAGTTATGATCTCTATTATGTATAAAATAGCATAAGAAGCACGTATTAAAGGAATAAAATCTGTTGTCTCTTCTATGTCATTCATTTAGTTTCGACACATGTCAAATTTTTTTCTTTTCTCAAAATTCTCTCTCTTACCATTTCGTCGTATTTCGAAAATTGATCGGAAGACACCAATTGGGGGACGACAAACTTTATTTCAGTATTACACTGTATATTGTTGTATGTACTTTATGCCATTTTGATGTTTGTCAATGAATTTTGTTTGTGGCAATTCTCTTCCTACCAGAATCTACTGTGCTTCACTGTAAAGGGTCTTGGCCTCTACCATATGGCTTTTGTTTGTCGAAATATTACAAATGATATGTACATGCTCTACAGTTTTGGACTAATTTGACTAAAATTACAATTTGAGTTAAAGAATTGAATCTGTAGTTCATTATAGGCTAAATTGCTCTTAAAAGCCAAGTTTAGGAGCCAATTTGTCCTTTTAAAGACTTGCTATTAGCATTTTTACCACCTTGTTTTCGTGAGCTGATTGTTGGAACTTTTTGGTTTTTTTAAATCTCATTCCGACAGTAACTTGTGACCTAAATCTTGATTGATGCGGTTCAGTTTACGGAATGTTTATCATTATCATGTATTTTCTGGAAACTGACCATTTAATAAAAATTCATATTTTTTAGAATACCATGTATAAATTCTGCTGGAGTGAATGGAAATACTTGTAATGAATTGTTGACTGTATGTATTTTTCATTGAATGATTTATTGACCATTTTTTATGGTTTGATGGAAGATCTGTTTTTTTTTCCATTTCTTTGCAGGTTAAGATTTGTTCAGTAGGTCAGTCTTCTTCTGGCTTAACGCTGCTAAATTGAAGAACAATAAGGACTCGTTATCATATCCACGTATGCTTTAAGTGTGTAATTTATGTAATATGTTTGTGTGCCACCAAGGAAGTAGTTTTAAGCTTGTGTATTGTAAGTATTATGATTTCTCTTTTGGATTACTTGTACTAACTAATGGAATACCTACATAAATAGTTGATAATTTAATATTTTATGTGTTAAGTTTGGGCCTCTAACGGTTGAATTGCAGTTAAGTTCAAATCCAAACATGTTTTTTTTTTTGGAAAAAACACATAAATGTCCTACTTTGGCCCATTCATTCAGCCCATCACGTTGTAAACAATTATAATATTCATTTGTATCCAATTACTGAATGTTAATAACGTAATTACGTTCTAATAGTAGTCCTTTCCCCTTTCTAAAACCATTCTAAAACCTCCTGATTTCCTCTTCTCCAGTCGTTTCTTCTTTCTCTCGATTTCATCATCACAGTCGTTTCTTCTTTCTCTCGATTTCATCTTCTTTTCAAGCGATTTCACAAAAATCTCGGTTTCATCTCTTTCCTTCAACCGATTTCCGACAATGATAACCTAAAATCCAAAATCTCGGTCATCTTTTTTACTTTCTGCGATTTCATTCGACGAAGAAAAACTAGACAACGAAAGTAAAATCCTAAATCTCAGTTTCATCTCATAATCAGTACTCTAGTGTGTGTTTCTATTATTTGTTACATAGTGGTCTTTGATAATTGCTAGCTAATATTTGTGTAATACTATTTTACTATTTATTCAATATCAGGCCACTGTACCTTGAATCAACGCAGAAAAAATGCTTCCAAAGAAAAGAAAATAACAGGAAGACGCTTCAGAGCAGGTATCAAAACTCCTTTCAGGCTTTTACACTTTATTCAAATGCTTGTATTTATTAAATAGATTTCCAATATTTGTCTTATATATGTAAATTGCTATTACTGATACTATAATAAAATGAGTTGATATTATACTTATCTAATAGTTTCTTATTATTTTTCTTGTATTTGTCAAATAGTTTGCATATATCACTAAATTATTGTTAGCGATACTATAAATTTTTATGTCTCATAATAAACTAAGTTGATGCTTTACTACAATCTGAGTTAAGAGTTGATGTTATACTATAATATTAGTTAAGAGTTTTTTGTATTTATCTAATAGTTTTCTTATATTAGTCTTATATAAGTAAATTTCTTTTAGTTATACTAAAAATTCTCATGTGACATAATAAACTGAGTTGATGCTATACTATGATATGATTTTGAGAGTTTAATGCTATACAATGATGTGAGTTAAGAGATTTTTTTCAATTATCTAATAGTTTGATTATATCTGTCTAATAGTTTCATTATATGTATCTGTCTAATGGTTTTGTCTACAACTAAACTATTTTTGGATGAGTATAGAATTCTACTGGGTACATGTTTGTTGTAAAAGTTAACAAATATTTTATCAATCACTCAATTACAGATTTGGTTATAACTTATTTTTTATTATATTTATCAAATATTTTTCTTATATTTGTCTTATCTTATCTATCTAGTAGTTATAAAATAGAATACTCATAAAACTTATAGATAACCAATAGTTAACTTCATGTTTCTATCAATTGTCCTGATTTTAATAATTATTATTATCTTACAGGGATACAGTTTCATATACCCTCAAAATGATCACTGGAAGAGTTCAATCAATTCAACATCTGATTATGATGTTCTTGATTTCTTAAATATCAATCTAAAGCCAGCGATATTAGAGAGACTCAAACAAACAATATTCTCAGAGTTCTTCAAGCACGATACTAGAAGAGTATCAAAAATTCTCATCCACAACCTGCTACTCTGAGAGATCTCACAACCTAACACAAACTGCATATACATCAATGTTGCAGAAACTACATTATACTTTGGGCTTGAGCAGTTCCTTCTGATATCAGGCCTCAAGGGACCAATTACAGACGGATTGAAGTTGAATAACACTAATTCTTCCAAGTAGCTGTGTGCAAAACTTTTTCCCAAAAACCCTACAAGTATTAAGAAAGTTGATATGGAGAATCTGTTGAAGCCAAATAAAAATGGAAAAAGAAAAGTTATTGATGATGATGACTGTTTCAAATTTGCTTTGGTGTATTTCATTTGCTTTTATATAATGGGAGCAGATCCACAAACAAAGTTGCCTTTAAAATACTTTGATTGTGTGGAAAGTGGAGATTATGTTGATATATGTTGGGGGGAATATTCATACCAAGAGACTTTGAATGGCCTAAAAAAGAATGGAAG
>CATIWQ010571579.1:0-18974 GCA_949673415.1 Euphorbia schlechtendalii
AAGTCTGCAGCAGCTCCGGAGAGGTAGGCGAAATTGGCCGAACTCCGTCATCAAATATTGTGTTATTTTTCCACTATTATTTTTTCGCATTCCATTAAATCTGGTAGTACGGGAATTACCGCGTTTATTCCCCAACAATATCAACTATACGTTATTTGAATTTCCAATATTAATAAACTTTTTGTTAGTATTTTAGTGTAATCAGATTACCTAATTAACCAATGCGATCGTTATAAATCATCGAACAAGTCGGCAGAGTACAGAGTGCATTTTTGTTCGGATTCTATCAAGATTTGAGGGTCCGGGGCAACGGGGTCTAGGGGCATTGCCCCGGACTAGAGTCGAGCTACCATGTTAGCTCAAACAAAAAATTTTTTTGTTATTACCTCTAAAAAGTCATATTTTTTGGATAAAAAGTCCGCATTTTCTAAAAATTCATGTATTTTCGGAACTTTTATAATCCCGAAAATTCATGTCTTTTAATCATGTCCCTTTGACAAAAATAAATACTTGAAATTGGTCATACATTAAGTTGGTTCGAAAATTCACAATATCTTTCACGTTCTAAATTCTTGTATAATATTATGATTTTATCCGATTAAAAATTTGGTAGAACCATCAAAATAGTTTCAATCTGATAGTGTTATTACAATTTCATATTCATCATAGTAATCCCCTATTTCCAATACTTTTGTCCTCTCAACCAGCTCCCTCATGCATATACAGCCAACATGCAGTAATATGAATGAAAATTTGTCAGAAATGTGGTTAAATAATGGTGTGCAATATTGACGTGAGGCTAATTATGATATGGAAATGTTTCAATTAAAAATTATAAGAAACATGTCATTGTAATCTACGGTTCGAGAACTTTTCAATGATATATTTTGTGCCTAAAATTTATTAACGGTGAATGAGAAATTGAAGGTCAAAGCTAGAACGCCTGTCAGTTTGACATGTTGAATTTGTGTTTCAATACTGATTTTGGTTTCACTATTTTTTTACAAGGTTTTATTTGGGATTATAAGTCTCGTAATTAAATAATTTTTATTTAGATTATTGGGTGTTTAATCCCTTAATTTATTTTATTTTTCATAACATCCATGGTTAATAATCACAAAGGAGTGGTTACACATGTTAATGACCATGAATGTCTGGTTACAAAAGTCAATTCCTTTTGAACAATTTAAACAATGTTAATGTCATTTGTCCTATAAATACGCTACTCTTGCAGCCTTCTACCTTACACTTTATAATATTTTACTCTCGAAAAAATTGGTAATTTCTTGTTCACTTGTTTATTTTGTGGTTTATTTTCGGTCTTGCATACTATAAAAATATTCTTCAAAGTATTCATTTCTTTTCAACATAAAGCTACTTAGTGTTAGGTTCTTGTGAATTGTCCTTCACACGGTTATATTTTCGACTTCGATTACGGTTGTATCCTCTGAGATAAATTCTCTGGTTCGGACGAATAATTGTCTTAAGGAAACTGAAGTTTCAAACCTCCCCGATAACTTTGTTCGGTAAAAGGTTTGGATAATTTCTAATATTGTTTTGTAATTTTATTAATTATAATATCTTCTCCATCTCCATTGTAATCTTCTATTTTAGTTTATTGGAAAAATATAATATTATCTGTGTTATTATAATACAGCTACTGACATAATTTGATGCGAAAGGTAAAAGCAATTAACAAAAGAAACATATAATCCATGATGTTGTTTTTTTCGTTAATTGACAAATGCATTACAACTTGAAATTCATACTCAATTATTTTAATGGCTTGTAGGGATAATGTAATTGTATGACTTATGTTGTTCCTGATATCACTGTATTGATTTTTGCAAACAACTTTGTTAGTAGTCACGGGCGGACCCAAGTGTTAGTGGGTAGGGTCCCAACCCCTCTCAATTTGTAAAGTTGTAAAATATTTTATAATGTTTGATAACTAGCGAAAATAAAGTTTTCGTATAGATGGTTAAGGTGAGCACCTAATCATCTTGATTCAGGGATCAAATCCCAAGGTCAACATTCTATTTGTTTGACTCTTACAATTTAGAAAAATTATAATTTAGTATTCGCAAATTATTTGATTACGACTTTTCTTATTCAAACACTTATAAGAATTCTGACCAGTTTAAAACTATTAGATAATGAAGATTCAAAATAATTATTATAAAGAACAAATTTAATTAATTCACATCTTGTAGGATTTTTTGAATTTGATACTATATTATGATGGATTTATTATGATGGATTTATTATAGTTTTTGCTGAGATATTACTCAAGGTGTACTTCATTTTTCAAAATCTATAATAATTGTGCAACTTGTAAATTTAATACAAATTCATGGGCCTATTAATCACCTAATTTGAAATAATTAATTCGATGAATAAAATAACATTGCTAAAAACTTGTCCTTTAAGTTAAGGTGATTAGCTCAGAAAAGTTAATTTTCTAAAAAAGTTAGTAAATTAAAGTGTGTAGTAGTAATCTAATGATCGTATAATCCTAGTTCCTAAATACAAGAGAATCCAAAACATCTTTAAAATCAGCACTAAACGGGCGTAGTCAATTAAATATTACAGTTGTGGAAGTTTACAATTCAGGATTGATAATTTATAAAGGAATCTTTAAAACCCTTATTTTAGCACAAAATTATAAAACGAATAAAGTTTCATTGTTAATAATATACAGCATACTAATTTGGGAAAATTGGCTTAAATTGGAAAATAAACTAAACAGTAATTAAATGATTAAAATAAACACTACAAAAAAAGGAGTTAAGGGGACAAATGCTTAAGGACAAAAAGAGTATTCGGTCCTCATTTATATGATTTTTAGGTAATGTATGGGACAATTAAAAATGGATGTCCCTAATATACCCTTGTACACAAAACCCTTGTACACAAAGGGGACGAATTGGTTAATGAAGTACAGTTTTTAAATTAATTTTTTTAAGATAATTTGTTTTTTTATTCACGTTCTGTTCCTGTTTTCCTTTTTTTTTCTCACATCTAACGCTCCCCATCGTTTATCTCATGTCATTTCTCTAGTTTTCTTGTTTAATCTATTGTGGCATCTAGAAAATTTTGAGATCTTATGCATTTTTCCTTTTTTCTTGTTTCTATATATTTTCCAATTGTTTGAATACTCGTATTTTAATCATTGCTCTCTCCATAAAAAATTACCGGTGAACGCAGATCGCCGTCCAACTTCTTGCCCTTTATCTTATTTATTTGATTTCTCAGGTAAGATTCCCTTCTTAATTTGGAACACAGAAAATTAAGTTTTAACCTAGGTTTTTAATTTATATGTTTTCTCCTAATTTTGTTCTTCGTACTTGATGCGCAAGCAGACGCAAACTTCAACCTATGTTTACAATTTTATTAGGAAATAATGTTTTCAATTATGAGTTTTTACGCAGGTGCAGCAGATTAACCTAAATGCTAGTTCCATTCATTTGGATTTGCCTAACTATATGTTTTCTCCTAATTTTGTTCTTCGTACTTGATGCGCAAGCAGACGCAAACTTCAACCTAGGTTTACAATTTTATTAGGAAATAATGTTTTCAATTATGAGTTTTTACGCAGGTGCACCAGATTAACCTAAATGCTAGTTCCATTCATTTGGATTTGCCTAACTTGGTTCTTTCTTCACTCCCGTGAGGTTTAAAAATCAATTATTTAATTAATATGTATTTTAAAATGTCATGATTGCAAAGTTGATTAATATCATGTAAATAGGTTCACATTGAGTATGAGATTTCTTTGTGTTATGTGTCAAATACAAGGACAGTTCATAATCCGTCTTTGTCCTTTTTATGAAATTAGAGTTTGGCCCGTTATGCGTATTGCATTGATTTGAGCAACCTTTAGCATAGTAGTCAAGGCGCAATGCTACGCCTTGGGATTTTTAGCCGCCTAGGCACGCCTTGGGGAGATTTAGGCGCACAATTTAGCCTAAAACTCCTAAAGGCACAAGATTGTGCCCGAGAGCCTAGGTGCGCCTTAGATTACTATGACCTATATATGATATATGATAATGTTTACTATTCTTTGCATTATGGCGTACAAAACGCAATCCAATATATTAATAGTGATAGCTATATTGTATGGTGTAAATTATAATCATCTTCTTGTTCTTTGCTTACACTTGTTGCCTTAGCCTTAGTTTCAAATGGCCTTGAAATTATCATAGGAATTTGTAATGCATCAATAATTTTAAATGGAAGTCATTGTCAGCATAAAAGCCTTATATGTGGCTTTAATTCACTTATTATAGTCCTCTGCTTTTTTATTTTGGCCTTTCACTTTGAGGTATATTAACAAAGTTTTGAGCATTTAATTGATACATGGCTGACTTTTGATTATCGAGTCATTATGTGTATTCTAATTGGGAAAAAAATCCTCTGTCCCCAGACCCTGTCCCCAACCCTGTCCCTCCAATCAGATAATGCCACGTGTCAACTTTTATTATATTTTAATAATTATTAATTTCTCTCTTCTACTTTTTTAATTAAAATATAATAAAAGTTGACACGTGGCATTATCTGATTAGAGGGGACAGTGTTGGAGACATAGTTGGGGACAGAGGATTTTTTTCCCTCTAATTACCTCTTATGTTAAATTCCCCATACATCAACTTTACATTCCAAGACACTTTTTATACAATGGTGACTTTTCAAAATGCATATCATTTAATTACTATATGATGTTTTTACTTTTACTTAAAGTGTTTTATTTATTGTAGCTAAACCAGCCCATGTCATCATTTCATTATACTTAAACTCTCTCTATTCTTCTTTTTGCGATTAGATTTAAGTGTGGATCAGAAAAAGTGTTATATTTATTGAAGCTAAACCAACCCATGTTTAATTTCATTATACTCTTAATTTGTCCTCAATGTGTATTATCTAAAGATATTGTAATGTTATGTTCCTTGTCGACAGGTTCTTTTTCTCCTACAATAAACTATCATATTTCTAGAAGACATAATCTTTATGTTCAATATGTTCTTTTGGGTTTTGGATTGATTTAATTTGGTATTTCTCTGTTTAGTTTATTTCGTTTGTTGTAGAATTTTACTATTTCTTTATTATGCATGTAATGCGGAGGACATAGAAAATGTCAAAATAGTACGAACTTTGCATAACTTTTGCTCAAGGTAATCACAATTACTCAACTCAATTATGCTTTTATCTAAAGCTTTTTTGATAATGAACAACCTGCAAATAGAGTTGAGGACTAGAAGGTAGAAAAATTTTGAAATTCAATGCCATTGTTGAGCAAGGCTCCTTTTTGTAAAGGAAGCATACTTCCTGTAGGGTTTAAATTCATTCTTTATTTGCTCTGTATTTTACCATTTAATCAATAACATTTCTCAGCTCTTCCCTTCTTTGATTTGTCATTTTTTTGTTGCTATTATCGGTTGTTGTTATTTTTCTTATCATAGTTGGTGCAAAAAGGTGATTTCAAGTGTTTAAGATTACTTTGTTTGAAACTAGAAAACTGTAGTTTTTTTAATCTGCAGAATTCTTTTATTGCACATGTAAGTAAGTTCAATATTTAGGCTCTCATAATTTGTAATCTCCAATTTATATTTATTGATTGATGCATACATATTTCGTGCATTTTATTATTGTGAATTTTGTAATTTATAAGTGGCTATCATGACAAAAGTTTCTTCTAACAGGTGGTTTTGGAACACTACTACAATGGTTCTGTCTGAAGGTAAGTTTTCGATAAATGAATGATTCTTTGTTAATGTACATTATTTCATGGATGAATATAATCTCTGTTGATGCTTTGTTAAGATGGTTTATAATTAAAAAACTTAAAATGTTAGACAGATATTTCATTTACGTAAAAAAGATGTTGAGATACGTCTACCCTTTCTTTAGATTATATATGCGGTTAGTATCATTGTTACTATAGGTGGGTTAAATATGTGCTTCCAATATGAATAATAATTTTTTGCACTTCATATTACTTCTTTAGTGAGAGCTTCATAATAATTAATGTTTTGTTATATAATTGGCATGTTCAAAACTATCGCAATATATGTGGTTTTGTTTCATCTATCTCATGAAACTAAGATGTTTTGGTCAGTAAGAAGCATTAATGTTTGTCATTATGATAGAATATCAAATGGACAAATAAACAATTCCACTTGTACAAGTTCCTCTTTACATTGTATTAATGTTGATAAAGCAAGCATTTTCTTGTTTATATACTTGTCTGTTTTGAACAATGTTTCGCTTTCATAATTAGGTTATGGTTTCTTACAGCACCACTAAAAAGGTAGAGACATGGCTTATCTATCTCATTCTGCTTTTTATTTGTGGTTAGAACATGGTGATTTTTATAGTGTTAAATTTTTCTCTTCATGGTTAAGTTATTGTGTAGTTTCCGTGTTTCAATAATAAGCTTTTAGAAATGTACACTAGTCTTAGGGGCATCTTAATATTTTACACTCACGTGAGAGTTCCCTTCAATCCAAATTTTTGAAGTTTTCAATAAAATTGTCCCCCATGCAAAAGTCAACATTGGTGTACAGATCATAGTTATTCAGGATAAATAATTGTTTTCTAAAGTAGGGATGAAAGTCGTCCTTTTACAAAAGGGGACAAATAATCATCCTCTATTACAAGGACAAAAGTTGTTCTCTTTACTTAGGAACGACATTTGTCCTTATTGTTAGGGACGACAATCATCCCAAAATTTGGGGACGGAATCTCTCTTTTCGTCTCCTATAGATTCGGGGATAGGGGACAATTTTTCATACTTTCGGGGACAAATTTGGTTGTCTCCAAAACTCCATATTTTTGTATTGAAAATTAAAAGTTGTATTATCAATGATGTTGTATATAGTTTAGGATTCTACTCCATATCAAGAATGTAGAACTGACCTTAATTCTTGAGTTATCATATATAGTGAAATTATAAAGTTTCGCCTAGGGTTTAATTGGTAAACAATGGCTGCCAACAACAACAAGATGGAGATGGAGTTTAATTTACGTGTTTCAACCCATTCAATTCTCAAAAAATTCAACAGTGGCCGCCAAAAGAATCTAGTATTTTCTCCGTTATCCCTTCACACTGCTTTGAACTTGCTCAAAGCCGGTACAAAAGGTCTGACTTTGGATCAACTGCTTCGATTTCTCGATTCCGAAAGTGTTACCCAACTCAATGCGCAGTCTTCCCTTTTCATGGAACTAGCTACCGCCGAAAGTAGAGCGAAACTAATGGATGAAACTCCAAACCGCGGCCATAAGCGGCCTCATGTGATTGAACCTTGTGTCATCGAATCTCGTGTTATCGAACCTCATGTGATCGGACCTTATTCACCCTCTCAAAATTGAGGCAGAAGAGAGAGTAGACCTAATGGCAAAAGTCGGATTTCTTTTAGCCCTAGTGGTAATAGTGCGTCCTATGAAGATCCGACAAGTGGCAGCAGACCGATAATATCGTTGGTTAATGGCATATGGGTGGATCGGCGCTACCCATTGAGGCATTCTTTCAAACAGTTGGCGGAAGATGTTTATAAAGCCAAATCTCAATTTGTTAATTTTCGAAAGGTAATTTTCTCTCTTTCTGTGCCACAGCATTATTCGATTTCATGATCTCCATTATTGTGTAAGCATCTGCTGGTTGATTTAGTATTGCAGTTACTTATTTCCATACGTACTATCTATAATATATTAGGTTAATCAATGATTTCACCTTTAGTTACTCACTGAAAAAAGAAATAAGGAATTATATTTTTTTGGTGCAGGCTAAGCGAGTTGCAAATGATATCAATATTTGGGCAAAAGAAGTCTCTAAAGGCCACATTGATAAGCTTGTTTCTCCTGCTTCCTTCCGAGGGCAAATTATAGTATTTGCAAGTGCACTCTACTTTAATGGTTCATGGTTTCAACGGTTTGATGCAAAAAATACTAGAGAGGAAGATTTCTATCTCCTCAACAGCGAGCGAATTAAGGTTCCTTTCATGAAGCGACATAGTACTCATAATTTCTATAGATCTTTCGAGGGTTTTAAGCTACTGAAGATGGAATACAAGAAGGGACAAGACAATAAAAATTATGCCATGCATATCTTTCTTCCTGATCAATACGATGGACTACAAGAGTTGATTCAAAAGTTTCACTCTGACCTGAAATTTTTTACGAAGAATCATGAGCTTGAACGTGTTGAGCTTAATAGATTGTGGTTGCCAAAATTGAAGTTTGAATATGATTTGGATATGGTTGAGAATATCAGAGAATCGGGATTGGATTTTCCATTTCAAGAAAATGCGGATCTTACGGAGATAGTTGATCATCCAGAAAATGTTTACGTCTCGAAAATGATTCAAAATTCTTACATTGAAGTAAACGAGGAGGGCACAGTTGCAACTTCTATAATTGTATCTAGATGGAGGACGGGATAAACAACACCACCAATCACACCTCCTCCATTAATAAATTTTGTAGCAGATCATCCGTTCTTGTTTACGATCAAAGAGGAGAACTTGGAGATTGTTCTTTTTGTTGGAGCTGCTTTCAATCCTCTTTCATGATACTATTTTACTATTTACTGTTTTTTTTTTCCGTTAGATTGAACTTTTTTATGATATTGTTAGGACGTCTTATTATATATTTTGAGTTTTAACAGTTTTAAAATGATGGATTTGTTACACTATAGTTAAATTCTTATATCATAGTTAACATTGAACCTAATGTCGGATTTCATATTCTTAATCTTTCGGATTCTATTGACATATTGTAGCCTGAGTGATTGACTTAGATAATAAGAACAGTGATGTATGAGAATTTCAAGAATTTGAAATCAAAGGGTGGTGCTCTTGTTTTTTTTTTAATTGTTGATTTGTTTGTTTGGCTTTCTTAGGTAAAAGTAAGAACCTAAATTTGGCATGTGTTTGGTCAGGGTTCTTCTCTACATGGATAATGCTTACTAAAAATGTTGTGAGGATGTATTTTTACAGTATATCTGTTTATAATATAATATGTTTTCTTACATTCATTTATACACCTTATTCTAAGGCATGATTTTTTATATGAATAGAATGGATCAAATATACAACATAATATGCATGTGTGGTATTTGATTTGTCATTGGAGAGCTGTCAGTCTCAGTCTACGATGTTCTTACTGTGTGAGTTACACTTCTGTGATACATTTAATTTCAGTTTTCGTGGTAGTATTGGACTGAAGTAGCACTGCCAAAGGTGGAAAACAACGGGTTGGCCATGGAAGTTAAAGCAAATCGAGACAACAATGGCATTCTATGAGTTCGAAGGTCATGCAACATGAAATCTTATAGATACTAGCGTTTTCACGTTTTCTGTATTGTGTCATTATTATACTTTTGAAAAGAAAAAAACCATATGAATATATATTTATATATTTATATTCATAAATGTACACTGTATTTAATTATTTACAAGATTTCATATAGTTTACGTACCTATATATTTTATAAGTCACGTTGTCAAGTGTTTGATTCCAGGGGCGGGATCAGACTTGAGAACCAAGTACTATAATAAAACTAATGTGAATTAATATTCAAATATAACTATGAAAATGAAAACTGTATACATTATTCATTTGGACTTATCAATATAGTTTGCATCTAAACAATGCTGAGAATATCCAATGTTCGAAACAAAGTAACTGCTTTCTCTAAGAAAATTTTATTTCTTGTTTTTTTTAATAAGATTAGGGAGAGGAAGAAGATAGGTTGATTATTTGAAGAATTCTATGCTGCATCATTCTGCAGGTTTGCATTATATACATACTTAGGGTTATTACATACAAATTACAATAGTGCCCACATATATATTTACACATAATTACATAATAATGATTATATAACTATCATCCCCCCGCAAGTTGAGCTGGGGCGGCAGTCACAGCCAACTTGTCTTGTAGAACTGCAAACCGAGAGTGTGATAGTGGCTTGGTGAAGATATCCGCGACTTGGTCTTCGGTAGAAATGTAGCGAACGACAAGTTGTTTGTTCGAGACACGTTCACGAACAAAATGGAAATCTAGCTCCAGGTGCTTAGTCCGGTTATGAAATACCGGATTCGCAGTTAGGTATGTGACGCTCAAGTTGTCACACCATAGGGTTGGAGTCGCGGTCAATGGAAAGCGAATATCTGTAAGAAGTAGTCCGAGCCAAGCCAATTCGGATGTGGCCGTCGCGAGTGCTCTATACTCGGCCTCAGTAGACGAACGTGATATAGTCTTTTGTTTTCGAGCCGCCCAAGAAATTAAGTTTGTCCCATGGCAAATCGCAAAACCAGAGACTGAGCGACGATCATCAGGGTCTCCTGCCCAATCGGAGTCGGAAAAGGCACTGAGTGCAACAGTAGGTTGCCGTGTGAACCGAAGGCCATGAGATGAAGTAGACTGAATGTAACGAAGAATCCGCTTCAGTGCTTGCCAATGATGTTCGGTTGGGCTATGCATGAATTGAGCTACTTTGTGTACTGAGAAGGCCCCGATCCGGTCGAGTAATCGTTAAATACTAGAGTCCTCCCACTAAACTCCGATACAGTGTAACATCCGAGAATGGCGTACTGCCCCTAGCTTGAAGTCTCGTGGCTGGACTGGCAGGCGTGGAAACACCTTTAGAGTTGAACATATTTGCTCGCTTTAAAAGATCTTGAGCATATTTGTGTTGGTTGAGAACCAAATCACCATCCCTTCTGATTAGTTCGATGCCAAGGAAATATTTAGCCAGGCCTAAGTTCTTGATTGCAAAGCGTGATTGTAAGAACCGAATTAAATCGGATTCAACCTTCGGATCGTTGCTAGCAACTAAAATGTCATCCACATATATGAGGCAAAAAAGAATTACCGAACCATTGTGCCAATGATACAAAGAGACGTCGGCTTTAGATGCCAAGAAGCCGAACTCCACAAGAACAGAAGTGAGCCGCTTGTGCCACATGCGTGGTGATTGTTTGAGCCCATAAATCGATTTACGAAGATGGCAAATAAAGGAAGGCTAATCCTTATCAATAAAGCCAACCTATTGGGTCATAAAGTCCGGCTCATCAAGATTGCCATGTAGGAAGGCATTTGAGACATCTAGGTGAGTTAGAGTCCAGTGAAAAGAAATAGCGAGCGACATAAGTAACCGTATAGTCACGGGTTTTACTACAGGATTGAATGTGTCATGATAATCCATACCGGGTCTTTGATGGAAACCCTTCGCCACCAAGCGAGCTTTGTACCTCTCAATGCTTCCATCTGGATTTAATTTTGCCTTATACACCCACTTGCAGCCGACTACATTCTTGGCTTGAGAGGAAGGAACCAATTCCCAAGTACCATTTGCAATTAAAGCATTGTACTCGTCATTCATTGCTTGTCTCCAACAATTGTATTTGTAGGCCTCTGTGTAGCAAGTAGGTGTCGAAGGGACTAGCTCGGTATTGTAGGATTTTGGTTTGGGGTTGGTTAGAGAGCCGGAGGCTTGGTGGGTTTGCATTGTTTTTGGTGGTGGGGGAGGTTTAGGTGGGCGCGGTTGTTTAGGGGTTTTGCATGGCTTATATTGGCTTAGGTCAACAACTAAAGGTATAGCTGGGGCTGAAGTTGTATGTAAAGGCTGGTGGATAGGAGAGGAATTAGTTTGAGGTGGGTGAGGCTCAATAGATGGGGCGGAAGGCGATGTGAAAAGTGTCTCGGTAGGGGGCTGGTTTGGTGGTGGAGCAGTCTCGGTAGGGGACTATTTTGTAGGTGGGTTGGGTTCGGCAAGGGGCCGTGGTGGAGATATGTTTGATGAGTGGAAAGTGAGCACCGAAAGATTGGTCAGATGAGGTTGAGACAGAGGAGTAGCTGCCGTACTTAATTCGGTAAATGGGAACACCTGTTCATCAAAGACAACGTGACGTGAGACAAAGAATTTCGAGGAAACGGGATCATAGCAACGATATCCTTTTTTATTCTTGCTATATCCCATAAAAATGCACTTACGAGAGCGATAATTGAGTTTATGAGAGTTGTAGGGACGTAACCATGGATAACAAAGACAACCAAATACCCGTAACATTCTGTAGTCAGGAGCGGTACCAAACAATTTTCGAAAAAGAGATACATGTGAGAAAGAAGGGACAGGCATACGGTTGATAAGATAATTAGCAGTATCAAAGGCATAAGTCCAAAATTTCATGGGCAAATTTGCATGATGGAGAAGTGCCAAACCTGTTTCAATAATATGGCGGTGTTTTCTTTCAGCCGACCCATTCTGTTCAGGGGTATGAGGACATGCCATGCGATGGTGTATTCTATGTTCAGTAAAATACTTTCGCATGGCAATGTACTCACTACCCCCATCAGATTGGAAATTTTTAATAGGTCGGCCAAAGAATTTTTCAACAGCGGAATGAAATTTAATGAACGTACTGAGAACCTCAGATTTGTATTACAAGAAATATATCCAACTATATTTACTAAATGAATCATAAAAGAGCAAATATTAAGAAAAACCATCAAACTATTCAACCGAAGAGGGTCCCCATAAATATGAACAAATTAATTCAAGAGGTTCAGACACTATAGACTCAGACAAAGGAAAAGGTAATTTATGACTCTTGCTCACAGCGCAACTAGAACAAATGGAGTTAGGAACTCCTTTATTAGACTGAAAACAAATATTCTGACTACGTAAAATATGACTAACTACTGGTTGGGACGGATGGCCAAGAAGATCATGCCAGGTTGATAGGGAGGAATGATGACTACGAACGGGAGCACGAACTGCAAATGGGAGTGCATAGAGACCATTTTTATTCTGGCATTTCAGAATCACCTGTTTGGAATTGAGGTCCTTCACAACAAAAAACTTATAAAAAAACTCAACAGAAACATCGTTAGAATTCTTTAGTGCACTGATAGAGATTAAATTAGAATTAGAGTCAGGCACATGCAGAACATTCGACAAACGTAATGACTTAGACAAAGCTGGAATAAATGATGACCCTATAAGTTTAATTTGGAGTGAAGAACCATTACCTAGAGTGACTTCTTCGGGACCGGAATATCCAGAATGAAGACTCAGGTGGCTCAGATCCGAAGCGAGATGATGAGTTGCTCCACTGTCCATTAGCCATGGTGCGTCGGTTTGGTTGGTGGAGGTATAGTGGGCAGCGGGTGAGGATTTGTGATAAGTATTTTGTTTTGGTGTAGGGCAATCCCGAGCTAGGTAGCCGAACCCTTGGCAATTGTGACAACGAAATGTCGAGACATCAAGGGCAACTTGAGTGGACTGTCGGCTAGGCATGGGACCTGCCAAATAGGACTGACCCGATTGGTATTGGGGCTTCCGGTGAGTCATACTTGTATAAAAAAACTAACGAGATTGGCCCCTTCCAAGGCCTCTACCTCGGCTACCCCCGGATTGAGCTTTAGTGTAATGGGCGGCTGGACTATTATGTCCTCAGAGATCGATTTCTCACGTTGCAAGTGGCATTCCTCGGTTAGTAAGATACCCAGGAGATCGTTAAAACTAATTGAGCGAGAAGCAAGAGACCGGCATACGTTACGAAGTGGGCCTCGGAGACCATCCAAAGCTGCATCTACAAGATCATTGTCTGAGATCGGATTCAAAAGTGATGCAAGGTGATTGGATATCAATTTAGCTCGTTACATATACTCGGTGATAGTTTCGGTGTTTGATTTCACAATAGAGTGAATTTGGTTCTTCAATTCCCGGATTTGTGCTTTTGAACCAACGGAATATGAGGCTTCTAATTTTGTCCAGGCCTCACGAGCTGTACGAGACCCGACAACCAGTGGAAGTAATTCGGGAGAAATCGAGGCGTAGAGCCACGACATCACTTGTTTATCTTGCTTGTACTAGGTGATATATTCAGGATTTGGTTTAGCACCGTCAATAGTTTCAGCAGGGGCTATTTTCGAGCCATCAATATGGGAGTCTAACCCACAACCAGCAATCATAGTTTCAAGAATTGGTTTCCATAATATGAAGTTTGTTGAGTCAAGTTTAATCAGAACCTGATGGGAGATGGAGGGGGCAGCGGCGGCTTGAGGTATTACGGCTGTTGTAACAATAGCATTAGAATTGTTTTTTGCAGTGGACATGCTGTCGATGATCAGAGGGCTGACAATACGGCTGAGATTTGAGCAGGATCGAAGGCAGGCCAAGGCGCTAACACCATGGGGGGACCCGCCCTTCCCCACTCCGAACAACCCCCCTAAAATTTATTAAAATAAAAATAAAATAAAATACAAAGTGTTCGGAAAGTAAAGAGATAAAAAAGAAAGGCCTAAACAATAGACTAGCCTATCGAAATCTATAGCTGCAAAGACCATTCAGGTCATGAAATAAAAATCCTTGGCAGAAGAATGGGATTTCTACCCATTCAGTTGTGTTCTGAGATATTCGGCCATGGTTTGCTAGCGCGTCCGCGATCGTATTTCCTTCTCTAAAGATGTGTGTCACCAAAATATGCATGCTTTGTGTTGTGTTCAAACACTCCAACCAAGCTGCTCTAATTTTCCAAGGCACCCTTGTGGTTCTTGAGCGAAAAGTTTAGACTACAAATGTTGAGTCGCTTTCGATCCAAAGCTGATTCCAATCATTCTCCTTTGCCTTTTTTATTGCAAAAATTGTAGCCTCAAGTTCAGCAACAAAAGCGAATGTACTTGGCCTGAAAAAGGAAAAACCAAAAACAAAATCTCTGTTAGAATTCCGAAAAACGCCACCGCATCCCCGACAGACCCGGTGCACCATCCGTTGAGGCATCCGTATTGACTTTAATCCAATCTCCTGGAAGCTTAATCCATCTCACTTCAATCGTTCTCGGGGCTCTATTTAATCTAGGTGTAAGCCTCAAATTGTGTAAAATGGTATTCTCAACCACTAAGTTCCAAACCGTGCCAAAACTAAGCCCATCTTTTCATCTTAGAATTTCCCAAAGTTGCTGAAGTGAATGCGAAACATTAGGCTGCCTATCATAAAAAATGCAGCTATTTTGTTCATGCCAAATGATCCAAATAATATTGATAATAGCTGCATTCCACATTATCTGAATTTGCTTACTGAAGTTGTGCAAAAAAGCAGCTTTCAGCAGCTCGTCAAAGCCCGAATTGGTGTCCAAGGTTCTGCCAAAGAGAGATTGAACAGCAGACCAAAGGGAACGTGCAAAGTTACATGTAGCAAACAAATGATCTCTGTCCTCAGAATGACGCTTACAAAGGCTGCAACGCGAAACTACGTTGATGCCTTTACGAATGAGAGAATCATGAGTAGATATGTACCCCCGAGCCACTTTCTAGTAGATAATAGAATGAGAAGGAGCAATCAACTTGTGCCATAATTTCTTCGAGATGGGGCAGATAGAAAGCGGGGGCTACAACCATAGATAAAATAATTTCACAGAGAAAATCCCGCTGCTGGCCGGTCTCCAAAAGCACGTGTCCATCTGATCACCAATTGGCTTTATAACTCGGATTTGCTGTTGTAAATGGGTTGGAATAGTAGATGGCAAATTCTGCCATGCTCCGTCCACAAAGAAGTCTGATATCTTCTCCTTTTTCCTCGCCCTATCCACCCTGGGTAAATTAAGGGAAGCTCCTAACGATGGGAGTATCCATTTTGAGTTCCAGAAACTCAAATTAGATGAGTCACCGATAAATCAAATAATGTTATCCCGAAGCAGATTATAAGCATGCTTTATGGAATTCCAAATGCTAGAATTATTAAGCCAATCTATTGGTAAATTGTTCTTCAAAAAATGTGTGCGCATGAGAATGAAAAAAATCCGACTGACTAGTAATCAGCCCCCACGCCAATTTAGTGAGCATTGAGAGGTTCATGTCATCAAATCTCTGCATGCTAAGGCCACCCATTGCAGTTGGTTTTTGACAGACTTTCCAAGGAACCGTGATTAGCTTCCGTTTATTAATGCAGCCGGTCCACAAAAAATTCCCGACCGCTTGACTTAACTTCCTGATCAATGAGCCTGGCCACTTGTAAACTAAAAAAGAATGCAACAAAGAGCTATTTATTACCAATTTTATGAGAATCATACGACCAGCCATCGAAAGAGAGGTCCCGATCCAGCTCGAAAAGCATTGAATAATTCTATCATAAACCTATCTTAGATGAACCGCTTTAGGCACACCTCTAAATAAAGGAACACCTAAATAGAAAAACGGTTTCCTGCCCACCTTAATACCCATGATTTCTGCCAGCTTTGTCACTCTATTCAATTGCATGGAGTCATTAAAATAGATTGAAGATTTATTCCAATTAACATGCTGCCTCGAATTGTCACCATAAAGCTTTAACAAATCTCGCATAACTTTCATATTTGCACTTGTTGATTTGCAAAAGAAGTAAGATATCATCCGCGTATAGCATATGAGAGGGAAATGGAGAGTCCGTAGTGTACTTCATTTATTCAAGATTTCCGAAGTTCGCTATCAAAGAGATAAGTCAACTCAAAAAATCTTCCGCCAAACAAAACAACAAAGGGGAGAGGGGATCCCCTTGATGAACTCCTCTAGTGCATTTAAAGTACCCCTTACTGCCCAAACGGTGTTAAAATAGAGATGCGAGCTGAAGCTAGTATATTCTGAAACCAACCGATAAAGATGTTGTTGAAACCAAAAGCCGTAAGAACCGTCAAGAGAAAGTTCCAATCTAACATGTCAATTGCCTTGCGAACATCGATCTTAAGGGCTGAATTGCCCCCAAAGCATCTGTGATTTAATAGGTTGATTCCTTTGGAGGCCATGGAAATACACTCATGTATCTGTCACCCTTTAATGAACCCAAACTGATTTTTGGAGATAATTTTATTCGCAATGCTACCGAGTTGATTCGCAATAATCTTCATGATGATTTTGAAAACAAAATTTATCATTGCAATAGGTCTGAAATCCTCTGCTCTATCAGCCCACTCTCTTTTAGGAATAAGAACCATAAAGCTTGATTTCAGCCCCGGAACTATTTACCCTGAATCGAAGAAATCTGTGACAACATTACACACATCTGAACCCATAATATCCTAATATTTTTGGAAGAAAATCCACGTGTATCCGTCTGGACCTGGTGCACTTGTTGGATCCATACCGAAAACCATTTGCATGATCACTTCCGTGGAAGGTTTAGCAGTAAGTAAATCGTTATCAATCATAGTAACGCAGTTCGGAATCACAAATTGGATCAGATTAGCATTCACCTGGACCTCCCTATCTGCATGAAAAAGTTCTTTATAATAATCAATCATATGTGATGAAATTTGATCGATGTCCATAGTTACAACGTTGTTAATAACCAACGCTTTAATACCCGAAGAGCCCAGTCAAATATTGGCCATGCGGTGAAAGAAATTTGTATTCCTATCTCCCTCTTTTAACCATCAGATACCACTCTTTTCTCTGATATAAATTTCTTTCCGTCGAAGATCTAACTCCAAAGACGAGTGCACGTTCATCTCCTCCAAGGCAAGACTATCATTTATCCCATGCTCAGAAATACGGTTTTGGATATTCAAAAGTATCTCCTCGCTTTTTTGAATGTTGTCATCCAAATTACCATACACTTCTTTATTCCAACGTCGAATAATTGGACACAAAGTTTTAAGCTTGAGCATTAAGCGTTAAGTTGGAGGGAGAGACGGAAAAACTCCCCTTCAATGATGAAGAAAAATCTCACGTAAAGAAGCATCTGTTGTCCACATAGACTGAAACCAAAATCTTGAGATCCTCTCCTTCTCAAACACAGCAGAAAATAAAATCAGATGGTGGTCGGAGCAATGTCGAGCTAGGACGGTGCAAGTGTAAGAGCTGCATATATTAGTAAAATCTGGACTCATAAGTAACCTGTCCAGCCGAGATTCCACCCTCTCTTCACCAACTCTATTATTCGTCTATGTGAGCAGTGGTCTAATGGAAGGAATATCTATCAATCCCGCTTCATCAATGCAATTTCTGAAGTCATTACGCGAACTCATATTCGGGGGATTGCCAAGCTTTTCATGGCTGCCTAAGACCATGTTGAAATCACCAATCCAAATGTGGTTACACTCCTCAGAAGATGCATCCCGCCTTATATCATTGAATAAATTCCATCGATGTGAAGAGTCCATGCTCACATAAACCAAACCAAGGTTCATGGTGACAGTGTTTGTGCTCAATCGAACCTCTACATACTGATCTGTTGCGGATATCATGTCCAAAACCCAATCATAGCCAACCGATTTAAAGATCCATATTACGCCATAGATGGCCTGTTGCAACACCGGAAAAATGTTGCTTAAAGTGCTAAAAATGATGCAACAGCTTCTGTTGCAACACTTATCGTAAAAAAAAGTGATGGTTCTGCTCACCTTACAATAGGTGTCTGTTGCAACACATTTCGTATATATAGCAACACACCATAAATGTGTTGCAACAGGCAGCTGTTGCAACACTTTTTAATCCTATTGCAACATTATTTTTGGTGTTGCTAATAACTCTCCCGCCATCACGGTTAACGGCCATTAAAATAATGGCAACACTTTTTTACTACAACAGCAACACTTCTTTTTATACTTTATTTATCATTTGCATCATTTTTATTCAAATTTGCAACATTTTTACTATACACTTTATCTCACATTTGCAACACATTTTCCCATTATTGCAACATTATTTTCCAAACATTGAGTGCACAATTTCAACACAATTCTACAATATTACTACTTTTTTTTATTAAACACATTGTAATACTAGTAAAAAATATTTAATTTGATATAAATTAAATATTTCATAATACATAACATGTAATTGTATGAAAATCTATAAAAAAAAAGATAAAGGAGAAAAAAGTACATGATATAAAATTAAAATATATTAAACTAAACATCTTGATCTATCTAGATACAATAAACATTGTCATTTCCATGATTTATCTCCAAGTATTGTAGTGCTTAATGTTGTTCAAT
>CATIWQ010571814.1:0-10276 GCA_949673415.1 Euphorbia schlechtendalii
TATTCTTTACGAATATCAAACAAATGAATATTGAAGAATGAAAACTTTTATTGATAAGTGATTTGCAAGTACACTTATACAACAATCGCTCGAGAATATAGAGAAATCTAGTGATCGAAACAAGGATTCGAATCACTTAAACATTTTATCGCTAACACTTATGAACGTAGTGAACTCTCTATCTACACACACTATATTTCTCTCATGCACTCTAATGTTTTCCCTCTCTGGTTATCCACACTGTGATGCACGAAATTTGTGAGGTTTGGAGCCCTATTTATAGAGTTCAAAGGGTTGCGTCTATCCAAACGAAGGGTTGTGTCCATTGGTGAAAGATTGCATCTCTTCATTGTGATTGGTTGAGAAGCTTTTATTTAATACATAATGGATAGGCACCTTTTCATGATTGGTTGACTTTTGATAAGTGTCTTTTCGTTGGTAGTTGATAGTGGTTGATGGCGGTTGATCATGCTTATTTGGCGGTTGGTAGTTAAGAAGATAAAACCAGAAAATCGTCCAAGTCACGACCGTGAATCTTTGATTGGCATACTTCTATTCTAAAGAAGAATAAGTCACGATCGTGAATGGTTGTCATGACCGTAAATTGAATTTTCTTCAGATTTCTCATTGTATGTTCACCGATCTTTGACAACTTCGATCCTAAGCTAAATCTTTGAGTTCCATGCATCTTTTAGCACATTTTTCACTCTTTTTTTTATAGAATTCCACTTTAGATAATTTTACTCCCAAGATTTACCTAGTATCTACATTGGCATAAAAAACTACATACCACGTGAAATCTTTTATATGAAGTATAAAAATGACTTAAACTATAGTGTTTAATGTGTAAAATTTTAATGATAATAAGTGTAATTATACACTTATCATATAACTGCGTAGTTTGTGTTGCCAGTGTGACATTAGGACTACTCAATTATTTTGAAGAAACATTTATAATACTTTCACCTTACTTGTCACTGCATTTGCAATGACATTTGAGGTTGGAATAGGAGATACAGCTACATTGAGCTGAGCTGTAGAATCCTTCAGCCCGATTAATATTAGAGCAATCTTGTCCACAATGCTCTTGGCTCTCTCCTTAGCTAGATAGTTTCTAATTGCAAATAGGCTCCCTTGGATCTTCTCAACTTATTCAAAGTAAATTGACTCTGAGGGGATGCTTGATTGCTCATCAAATTCAGGTATCTTAGTCTTTTTCTTGGTGGACAAGTCCATCAATTCTTATGATAGTAACACTTTGCTTCAGCATTAGTTTGGAGAGCTGGAAATTTCTTCCTTGCTAGCTCCCTAATCTAAGCGAAGATGGTTGAATAAGCCAAATCCTCTTGGATTAGCTTACTACTAGATGGAGTTTCTTCCTTAGTTATAAAATTTACCATGGTAACTTCATCATTTGGTATTCCCTGCTAAGCGTAGTTCCCAGCATTAGGGACTTCTCTAATTAGAGGAATTAGAGGGGTTGAGGATGGTTGTGAAGAGAGGTTAGGTACATAAGAGGTGTTTTGGGGAATTTTGGTAGTTTGTACAGATGGATTTGAAGAAGTAGGAGTTGGTTTAGATTTTATAGGAGAAGGGATGAGAGATGTTTGAGTTTGTGGAGGTGATGAAGAAGGGTTGGTCTTTTCTTGGGAAGAACATAGAGAAGAGATTTGAATAAGGGAATTTACAAAAGAATTTACAATAGAAGTATTGACAGGAGAAGAAGGAATTTCAGGATTTACAATAAAAATGGATTTAGGATTTACAAAAGAATTCGAGGAAGGATTTTTAGGTACCTGTTGGTTGGTTGATTGACCCAAGGATGGGTCATCCTTAGGTAACTCAGACTGAGTGGATGGTAACTCAATTCGCTAGGTGAGATTTGGGGCTTGGATGTTCTCCTCTTGAAGAGCATATTCTTTTTGGTTGATGACCTCATTTCATCATCCTCATTGCTCACAACTTGGACAACCCTTTTTAGGGTAAACAGTGATAAATCTCTTCTTTTGTACTCCTTTGATTTTGGAGATAACTTTCTCCATTCCTCATCTATGCCACATTTGATAATGTCTTTGTCCTCTTTTGCCTTCTTTGAGATCTGCTCCTCAAATTTCCTCTTCTTCTCACATAAACCTTCTCCCAATTCCTTGGTAGACATGTTTTTATCTTCTCCACAACTTTTGGAAGAGGAGGAGGAAAAGATGATTTGGTTGCTTCAACATCTTCTTCCTCTTGCCTTAACATGGCCTCAACTTCCCTTTAAGTTTGAGTTTTCAAACTCAACTTCTTCTTGGTCTTGTTTTGAGTTTGGGTAGGTATATCTCATGCCCATGGTTTTGCTGGACTTGCCTTCTCCTTTGTGCTGTTACCTTAGCTCCTAGGCTTGTAAGGGCAAAGGCAGTTGATGTTTGCACAAGCTGAGCTAATAAGGGCACATCATCAATTGTCCCTTCACTTGACACCTCATAGTCCACCACAAATTCATCCTCATCCTCCTTGAGGATGTTCTTTGGAAAAACAGTTGGCACCAGCATAGCCTTCTTCAGCTTCACATCTTGGGCTTTGGTGTACCTTTTGTAGACTATATTGAACTCCAATTTCTTGAAGTGTTGGAAGTCCAAGCTCTTCTTTAGTGGTATAGTGGTCTCTCCACTTTCTCCCAAAAGCTTGAAGATATCCATCCTCACAGCCTTCTCAAAAGTAATTACTAAGTAACCATAGTGGTAAAGGGTGGTTACCTTTAGTGAGATGATGTAAAATCATCACATGCTAGTTGAATTGCTTCCCTTCAACCATATAGTATACTATACACCTTTCAAAGTTGATGCATCTAATGAGGGATCCGGTCTTGGGCATCAAAATCTTGATCAACAGCTCATGGTATGCTCTCACTTTCCATGCCATCCCTGATGCTAAAATTTCACCAGAGCCATAGTCCTTTGGGAGTTCCCAATCTTCTAGGACAACCACAATTTCTTCATTTCCATTCCTTTCTCAATCTCTATCATGATGATATCTGGGAAACCCTCGATGGTGTAGAGGTTTGAGTAGAATTTCCTGATTAAGGAGAAGAAACTGGCTTAAGTTTTATTGCTTGATAACACGGTGCATGGTCTTATTCTTCAACAGCTCATCATAATCCACTACAAACACAAGACCAAACTCCTTATCTACTCCCTAGCTAACTTAGGTGAATGTTGTTCCATAGGGAAAAACTACTTTCTCCGTTGTCCCGTCAATGTTGAAGAACATATTTCTCTGAGATCATCTTTGAAGAATAAATTGAGTTCTCTTTTGGGTTTCTTGAGAAGACACTATTGTAGAAGAAATTGAGAGAAAAGGAATTAGGGTTCTTAGAAAATTGCTTTGAGTGAATTCAAATTTGTAGGTGAATTTTTCTCTCTAGAAACTCTTCCATAGATAGTCTTTACTCTTGTAACATAACATGTATCTCTCCCACAAGTAGAGATCAAGTTTTAACGATGAGATTGAACAACAATTAACCGACTTAGTAAAACAATGTAGTTTTGGTTTTAGACGGTTCTAATTCAAAATGTCCTTTCAATAAAGTAGCTTTTGAGATTTTAACCGGGAAAACTAACAATGTTATATTAAGAAGTTAATGGGTTAAATACATGTTACCTCAATCCTTTCAACACTTTGCCAATTTTCTGGGATTTCTTCATATTTTGTTTGCCATTCCAAATAGCTCTTTGAGAGTGTTGAATTGCTCATTTGCTAATGGTTTGGTGAATATATCAGCTCGTTGCTCCTCTGAAGGAACATACTCCAGTTTGACATCTCCCCTTAGCACTTGATTCTTTATGAAGTGATGTCTAATGTTAACATGCTTCATCCTACCATGTTGAACTAGATTCTTAGATAGGTCAATTGCACTCTGGTTATTATACATAACTTCGAGGCATTTTAATTTTATACCAAAATCCTCCAGTTGCTACTTGATCTGTAGTAGTTGTGCTACGTAACTTCCTGCACCATGTGCTCAGCTTCTGCAGTTCTTAGCGCAACAGAAGTTTGTTTCTTACTATACTATGAGACAAGACATTCTCCAAGGAAATGGCATACTCCAATGGTGCTTTTCTTGTCGAGCTTGTCCCTTCCATAATTTGCATTTGGGTATCTTGAAGGAGTGAAATCTGAGTTGTTAGAATACCACAGACTTGCATCAATGGAACCTTGCAAGTACTAGAGAATTCCCTTAACAATTTATAAGTGAGAATAACTTGGGTCAGCTTGATAACGAGCACAATGGCATATATAGTATTGAAAATTAGACCTACTAGTAGTTAAGTTAAGGAGAGAACTAATAATACCTATGTAGAACTTACTATCTACAGGATTACCAACTCCATCCTTACTTAAGATTAAGTAGTGGCCATGGGAGTGGACATTGCCTTTAAATGCTCCATATCAAACTTCTTTAGGACTTCTTTGGTGTATTTTTCTTGGCTAATGAAGATTCCATCTTCACATTACTTGATCTACAATCCAAGAAAAAAGTTGATCTCTCCCATCATAGACATTTTAAACTCGATCTTCATCTACTCATTGAACTCCTTGCAAAGTTTCTCATTAGTGGCTCCAAAATACGATGTCATCGACATAAATTTGGACTAGCAACACGTCTTCCTTCCTTTGCTTGATAAACAGAGTTGTATATGCTTTGCTTCTTTCATAACCTTTGTTAAGTAGGAAGTTGGTCAACCTTTCATACTAAGCACAAGGTGCTTACTTTAATCCGTAGAGAGCATTCTTTAGTTTGAAAACATGCTAAGTATCCTTCACATCTTCAAAGGCTGGGGGATGGCGCACATAAACTTCCTCTTGAATGAAGCCAGTTAGGAAAGCACTCTTGACATCCATTTGAAATAGTTTGAAATTCATATGGGATGCAAAAGCATAGACAATCCTAATCACTTCTATATGAGGTATAGGTTCATAGGTATCATCATAATCGATCCCTTCTTGCTCGCTGTCGCATTGAGTAATAAGACTGGCCTTGTTTGTGACAACAATGTCATCTTTATCAAGCTTGTTCTTGAAAACCCATTTGGTACCGATGATTGATTTCCCTTTGGATTTAGGAACTAGATCCTAAACATCATTGTGTTTGAACTGATCCAATTCCTCTTTCATCGTGATCATCCAATAGTCATCTGCTTCTATATCTCCGAACTTCTTGGGTTCAATCAATGAGATGAAAGCTGGATGGCTCATCATCCTACTGTGTAAACCTTGCTTAATCACTAGATTATGAACATCATCTACAATACTCTTGATTGGGTGATTTCTATGAGTTCTATGCTCTCTTGGAAGACTCGGATCTACAATGGGAGTCTCTACACTAGGTTTTTTCTGTTGAGGTTGATTTATACTTCGTTGAAGTTTATTGAGAGATCTTCATCAACTTTAACTTCCTGAGTGTCTAGCCCCATATGCTAGTTTGGGAAGCACAGAGAGTCGCATGTAGAGTTGATTTTTCTGGTTGAATTACTCCTTCATCTTCATCGGATGAATATTTATCTGCATTGTTAGTTTCATCAAAATCTACATGCATAGACTCCTCTAATATACCAGTTCTCTTGACATATATTCTATATACCATGTTGTTAGTTGAGTAACCTAGAAAGATTCCTTCATGAGCCTTTGGATCAAACTTACCTAGCTGCTCCTTGGTATTTAGGATAGAACACCTACAACCAAATGATCTGAGATGACCAATAATAGGCATGCACCCTCACCAAAGCTCATAAGATGCTTTCTCCGGAATTGGGCATATTAAAACCCTATTAAGGATATAACAGAATGTGTTAATAACTTATCATCAAAAGTACTTTGATAGATTGTTATCACTCAGCATGGATTGAGCCATTTCAACTATGGTTTTGTTCATCCTTTCTACAACCCCATTTTGTTGAGGAGTATAAGGAGCAAAAAAGTTGTGGTCAATTCCATGAGTTAAACAGAATTCTTCGAAATGAAAGTTCTCGAATTCACATCCATGATCACTTCAAATTCTATAGATTTTAGTTCCTAGTTCATTCATAATGTGGAAACTGAGTTTGATAAAAGACTCAAAGGTTTCATCTTTGCTAATCAACAAAACTATCCATGTGAATCTCGTGAAGTCATCAACTACCACTAAAGAAAATCTTTTTTAGCCCATGCTCATAGGTTGAACATGACAAAAAAGATCCAGTTGGAGGAGCTCCAACAGTCTCTTAGTTATCATAATGTTAATTGATCTAAATGACTTTCTAGCCTGCTTAACAAGTTTACAAGCTTAGCAAAGCCTATCTTTCTCAAAGATGATACTAGGAAAACCCACAACTAGTTGCTTTTTGGCCAATTTAGACAGAATGTTCATATTTATATGACCTAACCTTCTGTGCCAAAGCTACGAATTATCCTTCTTAGATACGAAACACACATTAGTGGAGCCAGGGAATATATCAATGATATATACATTATTGTTGAACCCAAGATTATATTAATTCACAGTACTCAAACATTTTGGAAATAACAAAATGATTAGGACAGTGAAATTAATGAAGTACTAAGTAAACTCTTAATTAGGCGAGTTTTGCTTGAGATTGTGTAAGTGGATGATGTTTTACCCGAGTGGTTGCCTTAAGGCGCCGGCCCCGTGAGATGGGGCGTAGGATTTTTTAAAATTGTATTATTGTTGTGGAGTAAATATTGAAGACTTGAGGCCTTAATCTCTAGCCAATTTTGGATTATATTATAATGCGCATATGGAAAGCATTAAATAAATGCGGAAAGTAAACACGTAGGAAAGTAAATGCACTTAGTCTAGGGGGATTATTTACACATTGGGATGGAGGATACAAATGGCCTAAAATGCATGAGATCTAAACAAATAAATACACAAATGCCCTATCATACAAATAATCTAGCAAATACAATTGCTTTTATTAAAATACGATACCCGAAGGAAAATGAATATTCACATACATCTAACCTATTCTACCTGCATCCACAAAGTATAGCATAAAATATTTTCACAACACAATTATGTACCAATGAACCAAATATGTTTAATTTTGATATTTAACAGACTCTTGTAGTCATGTTAAAGAAATGCCGGAAGGCTCATAGTTCTCATAAAATGATTCATTTTACATACAAATATGTTGCTCATTTTATTAATGGAATTACCACATGTGAAAATAGTTGGGCCGAGTGTTTTGAAATATTGTTTTTCCTTCGTGGGGTTTCCTAACTTCACTTCATCATACATAAGTATTTGGATTACCATAAATAATTCTAGGTTCGAGAACATAAACGGGAGCTTTTTGGATATAATTTGGAAAAATTGTTAAGGATGGTAATCATTTTACTTTGATGAAGAGGGAATTGTCTTTAAATATTTAATTCTTCCGAAGTATGTTCAAAAATTAATTTTAATGTTTAGTTGTTTGACTGGACTCAGTTTATCAACTTTAACAAGTTACCTTTGATCAATCGAACTTGAATCCCAAAATTAAACAAGATTAAAGTTGTTGGAAAAGGGGTAACGCCCACGTTTGCATTGCAACGTCGGTGTCAGCATTGTAACGTAGACATCGATGTCACAACATTGATGTTGGCGTTACCTTGTTTTTATAGCAAAGGTGCAACAATGGGAAAAAACCAAAAATATTCAAAACATCAACAAACAAACATGTAAACATGAAACACAACTTTGGGAACATAGAGGCTCACCTTGTAGTCGAGAATCCACTTCTTCAAGATCTGCAAAATTCCTCCAGGAAGCTCTCCTTGTTTCTTTAGTTTAAATGGTGTAGTTTTGAAAATCGAGAATAGAATAAGTGTCACTCCCCCAAACTCAAAGTGGGTTGTTGAATATATAGCTTAAAATGTTTCTTGTAACTTCCCTACCAAGTTCCATTGCCTAAATAAATCCCAATATACCCAAGTTCATACCTTTTTCATAAACTTAATTAATCTCTGAAAAAAAAACCTTACTTACGTTCACCTTTTGAGTGATGAACATACATGAAGAATAAAAAAAAACTTAAAGCCTATTTCTCAAGAATTAGTGACCTCATTTTCTCTACCTTACTTATCATGAATTTCAACTCCCTTTCTAGTGAATGTCAGCTCTCCTTTTCTAGGGTAGCTCCCTTCAATCCAAAAGACACCATCATGAGTTACACTCTAGTCACCCTATAATATTGGGCGTGTTGGGAAGGTCAACTAAAGGTATAAGGGGCCTAGAAGATTGTGGGTGCAAAAATTCCTAAAATTCTACAATTCTGATGTTGTTGACTCAACGATGTTAGTGTTCGTGTTGTAACACAAACACTAACATGGATATTATCGACACTAACATTGGGATATTGGTATGGGCCTTGGGTTTTTGGGCATGGTTTAGGCTCAATTCGATCCCTTCTACTACTGACTCAGTAATGTCATTGTTGATGTAGCAACATATACACCAACATTCCCAATGTCAACACCGGCATTGTAATTTCAGTGTGGGCATTGGGCCTATATTGGGCTCAATCTAGGTTTAGCTTGGTGTCAAGAAGGTTTTTCTAAACTTTAAAAGAAATAAAAAGAGCTTCTTTCGAGGACATTCAAGACCTTGTCAAAGCAAAAGACTAAAAAAGGAAATAAATTACAGCTTCATCATTGAACTCGCAAGTAGGGGTTGAAATGCCGTACTCATAAGCTACCCTTCATGGGATCACTACTAATTATGTAACCAATATAATTGCACGTTATGAGAGTAGCGGGGTTGAGAAGTCATACCTACCTAATAGTGACTAATCTTCTCAAGTGGGACTCCCTGCATCAGGGAAAAAATGTGCTTTTCTTCGGGCGACATGGTCATAGTCAAATAATCACCAATTATTTCATTCTTCATTTGGCGACATTACCCGATTCGGGTAGCAATGCCCTTTCTTTCTTCAACCTAGATTAATTATCTCATGTGGATCAACTTTCGGTTTTTTATGACAAGTCAAGACCATCGCAAGAGGATATTTGAGACATTTATTTAGCCTCGTGATCGTTTCATGGATTCTTCCCTTCTCCGATTGAGTTGATTGAGAGCTGCTTAACTTTGGCCAGTTATTCACGATCGATAACATTTTGTTGAGTCTTGCAATATGATTTTTTAAACATTAGAAAAGCCTTCATGACGTGTTCTTTAATCCACAAGTTTAAGTGTTGGTGGCAAAGTACTTGCCCTTTTAATGAAGGATTAAAACATAGGGGTATTTATTTGACCCTAGATAAAAATGGAAATTGCATTTGAGATGTTTAGAGGAGTCCCGTAAATATTTGTCTATGTTACGAAGCGATAAAATTATAAAAATCTTTAGAAATAAACTTGATTTTGCAAAATGGTTAAAAAAGAAAATAGGTTGGGCTAAAAAGCCCATGCCAATACCGACATTGCCAATACTAGTGTTAGCATGCAAATGTTTGTATCGACGTTGCCAATGTTGATACAGTCATCGACAATTTAGCCCAGGGGTATGAAAAGATTTTTTCCTTTTCTTTCCCTCACTTCTCCTTTTTTCGAATTTCCTTCTCCCAAAATCGCTCCATATTCTTCCTGACCCTATGGAGCATAAAATCCAACCACTGAAAAAAGGGGAGAGTGGTATGGAGCGTAAAATGCAACCACTGTGAGTGTTTTTAGCATCCTAGGTTACCTAAAAATGCCTTGAGAGAAATTAATCAAAGTGTGTTTTCTATGTCCTTTATACTTTATACTATGCTTAAGAGAAGGAAATATTCAAGTATGCATATAACACTTATATGAAAATGCGATTCGGTTGATTCTCCATTAAGAGCAAAGGTATGCAACCACTAGTGGAGAACAGGGCCTTTGGCCTCGGTTGAACCCTATTTGCCTCGGTTATTAGCCAAGGCCAAAGCCCCCGAAAGAAATGCTACGTGAGCCTTGGTCTCGGTTGGGCACAACCGAGGCAATAACGCGCATATTGCCTCGGTCAAAAGAAAACCGAGGCAATTCGCGCAGTTAGAAGTGTGATCTAATGCGAGAATATTGGAAAACCGAGGCAAATTTCACTATTTTTTTTGGTATTTTATTTAATTAATTGTTATAGAACAGAAAAAATTAATATTTTAATATTTATATACATGCATATAACTGTAAAAGCAATATTCTGTAGTACAAAAAATGAAATATTAAAACCAATTACCAAACTAATATATATATATATATATATATATATATATATATATATATATATAT
>CATIWQ010571820.1:0-32568 GCA_949673415.1 Euphorbia schlechtendalii
TTAAAACTTATAATTATAATTTAATTATGTTTATTTTCATAGATCTTTTCCTTTCAAAAGACTTTTTTTAAAACTTATAATTATAATTTAATTATCTTTATTTTCATAGAAATTCCTATATTAACTTTTATATACTTTTTATAATTAAATAAAAAAAATGAAGATTAATATCAAGAGTGATTATAAAAATAAAATCAATAAGTTTGTGATTTGTAAGTTAGTTTCTATGATCTATTTTATTACGTTATTTATACTATCTTCTGCAATTGTTATTTTTCAACTCTCTCAAACAAAAATGTTATCGAGAGTTTTATATTTATTATTTTACTTTTAGTTGGAATAATTTAACATTATTAACTTCTTAAGTAAGTTTATTTTCAAAATCTAATTAGTTTAAACCAATAAAATGGTTAACTGATTTTTTACTAAATATATAATTGTTTTCTCAAAATCAAACAATTCTTGTATTCAATTTTATTTCATTTTCTAATTTTAATTTCTTTTGTAAAACTTAGGGTCACATATTCAATATAATAATCTGATAGATATTTTTCATATGATAACATTATATTCCTAATACCTATTATTTATTTATCAAAGTTTATTAAAATTTTGGTTGTGTATGAACATTTGCGAAATTTTAAATTTATCGTTGAAATTTTGCTAAATATATTACAATTTTTTTGCTCAAGAGTATCTCCGAGACGGCCCTGAGCCTAACCCTCATTGAAACACTAACAATCACCCAAAACAAGCCAAAGTTTATTTTGAAAACTTCTCTAACACTCATGATGCAATGGCTTTACGTGGAATTTTCACCAAATACGGAGTCACCGGCTGGATTTACTTCGTTAGAAAGCGAAACACCAAAAACCTTAACTTTGGATTCATTACGCTTGATGGATCCATTCCCATTCACGAAACCACCACCTCAACGTGATCACCATTAGTTTTGCTCGTATCCGTGCTTACAAAGAAAAATAAAATCAAGCTGAAGTGTTGAAATCTGCCCCCCCCCCCCACAGCAGCAATAACACCACAAAACCGAGCCCTGTTCATAGGTTTCGGAAGTCTCCTAGAGGTGAGCGATCATACGCCGAGGTTGTTTCGATGAAGAAAGGTTCCTATGATGTGAAGGTGGATAACACTTTTAAATCAGCAGCTTGGGCTGAACATTCATGCATCGCAAAGGTTAGAGATTTATCTCAAGGCTGACTAATATTGTTAAAGATCAAAATTTTGCGGTAAAATTTATTGCACAGCTGGGAGGTAACTTGGTTCTTTTCCCTTTTTTCCCTCGCGATGCTTTAATTGCATTTATTGATAATGATTAGTTATACCTCAACGATATCTTAGTTGAAGTAACGAAATTTGATTCGAGCTTCTCTCCGTCGGAATGTTTGGTTTATGTTGATTATATGGGATTGCCCGGCTATGTTAACAGAGGATTTAATTCACCATTTAGCGGGGTTTGATTGGGATACTAATTCATATCAATTTTGATTTTGATTCACTGGAAAGGCTAAATGTTGTCTCGTGTCTAGTTTCGGTCCCCCTCATTCACAACGGCCATTTCTTCAATCTTTTGATCAGGAATGCCTGTTACCCGGTCTCGGTTAATTTTCGGCAGGCTGTAGCTTATGCTAATTGTTCCCACAGCAGTGCCACACCAGACTGAGAATTGTCAGAGGACTCACCAACAGCCACAGACAGATCAGACAGCCCAATTCCTTCCCCTTCGAATCGTTGGATTTGCTCAAGCGAGAGTAGGGAACGCTTGGAAATTTTGTCGCATGATAAACATAATTTTCATCCATTTATCCTGTGGGTCTTTTGACACCAGCTTGGTCGTGGTTCTAGAGACTCAACCAAGCAACACCGTCTCCTTGGAATAGGACATTTAGAACATGAATCGTATTTTCCTCTTTTCCCATGATAACACAACTTATGAGAATACCATGACCTTTACCTTCAACAAAAAATTGGGGCTATTTAAAGAGAGACATAAGGATGTGATTATGGGAGCCATGGACTCAGTTTCTGCATCATTAGGAGTATGGTTTTTCTGGGATTTATAACTATTTAAATGTCTTTAAGTTTTCTTTGTTGGAATTGTAGAGGAGGGATTTGTAATAGAGCCAAACAAGGTTTTATAAAAACGATTATTCGGAGACATAATGTTCATATTTTCATCCTTGTTGAAACTAAAGCGAACTCAGTTTCGGATCAAGTAATGCGATCATTTTGGGAGCATAACAACCATGACTATCATTTTTTGGCTTCGTAAGGTCTCTCGCGAGGAGTGATGATTTCTTGGAACACGACAACTATTCAAGGTCGCATTACAAGAAGGTCAAAGAGATGGGCTCTTCTCCATGTTTCGGATTCCATGACCGATTTCCATCTTATTACTCTTTACGGTTCCACAATTGGTGAGGAGAGAAACACCATGTGGCAAGAATTACTACCGATAACTCAAGAATATAGCAAGTTGCTAATTTGTGGCGATTTCAATAAGGTCTTGGCTGCCTCAGAAAGATCAAGTGGGAGATCATCACCGTATATGGCCCCTTTTCAAGATTTTATCTTTGAGAGTGAATTACAAGACCTACCCTTGTATGGGTAAAATTACACTTAGCATAATAGCACGTCTTTCTCGTGTATTGACCAAGTATTAGCGTCCGTCGATATTTTGAATCTTTGGCCAGCCATGTGTATCTCTACCGTAGACTCGGCATTGTCGGATCACCTCCCTATACTTTTCCAATCAAAGCCCTCAACCGCAAGCGGCCCGAAACCGTTTAGATCACTCAATTTATAGTGGGTGGACCGTAACTTTCTGCCATTTATCAAACAAAAATGGGCTGCAATTTGCGTTGAACATGGAAGCAGAGATATTTCATTTAAATTAAGACAATGGGTAATGCTATTGGGCCATGGCATGGGGCTAACTTTGGTCTTCTCGAGCAAAAGGTTAAGGAACAGAAGGTAGCCGTTATTAATCTTACTTCTAGCTTTGTATCTTGGCCTCTCTCCTTAGAACAAGTTACTCATCTCCAAACGGCGAGGAATACATTATCCCATCTCTGTAAAAACCTCGAGAGCCTTCGTCATCAATAATCGAGAGTTTCTTGGACAGTATTGGGAAATAATAACATCTCCTTCCTCCACCCTTCGGCCTCGGCTAATTATCGGTGCAATCTAATTTTACAACTAGACATTAACGGTGAGATGTTTACGGATTTGGAGGGTTTATCTAGTGCAATTCAGAATTACTATAGTGATCTTTTCTCTACTGTCGCTCCAGTTGCATTTTTGTTACAACGGCTTCTATTCAAAAAGGTTTCGAGAGAGAAAAACTCGACTTTGACTGCCCCCTTTTCGGTTGACAAGGTATGGAATTGTATTTATGATTACAGGGAAAATAAATCATCGGGACCCAATGGATTTAACTTCTTTTTTGCAAATGATTTTGGGATGATCTAAAACCTGAAATTATGCGCATAATTGATGATTTGTATGTTTCATCTTGGTTATCGTGCTCAATTAAAACATCGCTTACAATGCTCATCCTGAAAACTCTAGGAGCGTCTTCTTTGCATTAATTCAGACCGATTACACTTATTTGTGGGATTATAAAATCATCGCAAAACTTTTGGCATCGAGATTACAGTCGATTCTGCCACATATTATCTCTGAAAACCAATTTGCTTTTATTAAAGGGCGAAGCATTCATGAATGTTCATTCCTAGCTTTCGAAATCATTAACAACATTCATGCTTGGCGATAATCATGTTTGGTTCTAAAACTCGATTTTCACAAGGCTTTCGATAGTGTCTCTTGAGATTACATTGATGCAGTTTTTGAGAGTATGAGCTTCGATAGAAAATGGATTTCATGGTTGTCCAACTATAGGAAGAAATCATCGATCTCTGTCCTCGTTAACAGGACCCCGTGCGAACCAATACGACTTCATAAAGGAGTAAAACAAGGTGATCCTCTCTCAATCTCTGTGTTTGTATTGGTGGCTGAAAGACTTAAGCAACTGTTAAATGCAAGTATAAGGGAAGGTCTATTATCGGGCTTCAAATTGCACTCTTAACAGCCAGACATTTCCTTACTTTAATTTGCGGATGATACGCTCTATTTTCTTCCATCCGATTTGAGACTTATTCCGACCTTCATGCGAATTTTGAAATGTTTTGAAGTGATCACTAGGCTTCGCATCAATTATCATAAGATTACACTTTTTGGGATACACTACTTCGATAATTTTTTGGAATCGAGCGCCTCTCTTTTGGGATGTAGAATTGAAAAATTCCCAATTACTTACCTAGGGAGTCCGCTTGGTATAAACCGTCTATTGAAAGCAATATGGGACCCTCTAATTGCAAAATTCAAGAATCGATTGGCGAATTGGAAAGGGCGGTGTCTTTCGTACGTGGGCCGTCTAACTCTTTTGAAATCGGTACTTTCCTCGCTCCTAATTTATGTAATGTCAATTTATAAAATGCTGGTGTCTGTAAATGTGAAATTGATGAGTTTAATGAGAAATTTTCTGTGGTGTGGTGATTCGAGTGTGAATGGTTTGTGTAAAGTTAGTTGGACAACCATCAATTTACCATTACAGCTTGGGGGATTGTATATTCGAGAATTTTCTATGATAATTGCAACCTTCTTTTGAAGTGGATTTGGAAAGCGAGACAACTAAATCAAGGATCCCTATGGTTCACTAATTGTGTAGCGATTTATAGTTTTGCCTCGAAGACGGATATCGTGGATGCTGATTACACGAATTTATCTCCGATTTGGAAAAGTATCATATCATGTTGCATTAGAAATTGAATGTTTTGGGATTTATTTAACTCTAATTATCGAGTATCTATTGGTGATGGGACCCCGACATCTTTTTGGCATGATAATTGGATTGTGAACGTACCGATTACAACTCTATTTCCCGACCTATACTCTGTTTGCAACATAAAGTGTGCTACTATCACGATAGGCTGCTCTCTTATCTTCAGTGGAACATGTTTTTCTCAACCATTCTGGAAATGCAACCTTAGAATTACGCTTCATGATCATTGCGTACAGCTACGGGATAGATTGCGAACGCAACTCCCAGCCTATTCCGGGCAGCAGTGGGGGCTGCTTTTGTTGCTAATGTTCTGCTAAACTTTGGGGTAGTTCTTGACACATTCATCTGGGATTTAGGAGATAAAAAGCAATACATTGCAGCCCCTATTTGTATTGCTTTTTACCGTTCGTCACCTTGGCCACAACCGACTCTTAATTTTACCATCATATGGAGTGCATGCCTTCTTCCAAAAATCAAGTTCTTTGGCTGGACACTTTTCCATGGAAGAATCCCAACACAAAATTTTTTGTTTTCAAGAGGATGTCATTCGTTAGCGGAAGTCACTTGCCCATTTTGCACAAAAAATGAAACAATTGACCATTTGTTTCTCATTTGTCGATCAAGCATACGCATTTGGAACGAATTGTTGAGTTGGTTAGGCGTCCCTATGCCTCTCCCGAACACTCTAATCAGTCTCTTTGATGTTTGGCCATCGTTATTTCGATCTAGAATTAGTGAGAAATTTAGGATGTTACTTTGGTTCATCATTACGTGATCCTTATAGAAAAGGCGTAACAAACTCATATTTGAGGGGGTTCAAGGAAATGATGATATCTTCCTTTCGAGTCTTCATTTTTGTTGGTTTATTTTTCATTGTAATAGACGTAGTTTATGCTTTTCGATCTCGGACTTGTTTGTAAATCCGAGACTCCTTCTTTGTATCTAAGTTGACATTCTCTCTTTGAGAATTTCAGCTCATTTCAATAAATAAAGGTTTGTCCATGTTTGGTCACTATTTTTAGGGTGTACGAACCTAGTTGGGATGTTTGATGCTAGCGCCCGGCAACGGTCCTCTTTCCTTCATAAAAAAATAGCAACAATATATCTCATAGTTTTTCTACACTACTAATAGTTATGTTTGTAGCCACTACAAATGTATAATGTTGAAAATAATATAGCAACGTACCTTCTACTATAGCATCAATATCACATCATATAGTTTTCATATAGTTTATTTACAGTTGTGATATAATGATATAATTAGGTTTTAGTTTAGTTGATTTAGCTTTTCAGTTGTATTTGAAAGGTGGTATAAATTTGTATCAGTTTGGAAATACAGAAATACTAGAGCATCATATGTTCTTTTATAGTACTAAATACACATCTTATATTTTTTCTATAGTTTACTCATATAGTTTACCTATAATTAAATTTTTTTCATCGAGTGGCACCGGCTCGGTATAGAGGGATTCGGATTACTCAATTGGTAATTAATGGTATTTTAGAGAGTAATCACAATGTTATTAGTTCAGCCATACACGGTTTTTATACGGAATTGTTTGAGGAATTGATGTCAGTTCTGTTTTCTCTAAGGGGTATACAGTTTTGGCAAGTTAGTGAGCGGGCGAACTAGGGGCTGATTGCACCTTTTAGTGAGGATGAAGTGTGGGGGGTGTAAATTCGTGTAATTAGGGTAAAGCGCCGGGTCCGGAAGGCTTAAATTTCTTTTTCTACTATCGGCTTTGGTCCGAGCTTAAGCCGTGTGTTATGGAGGTGTTTGACCATTTTTATACTACCGAGGCTGCCACTGTCGATAAAAAATCATTCATTATTTTAATACTGAAAATCTCGGGTTCGTCAAAGTTGAACAACTTCAGGCCGATCACATTGGTGCATGGAATTTACAAAATCGTCTTTAAAGTCCTTGCTGCCCAGTTGAAGCCGTCACTCTGGAATTTAATTTTGAAAAATCAATTTGCATTTATCAAAGGAAGGAGTATTCATGAGTGCTCATTTATAGCGTCAGAGGTAATTCACTCTATTCATTCTAGTAGACAATCATGTTTTCTCTTAAATTAGATTTCAAGAAGGCGTATGATTGTGTCTCTCGGAATTTTATTGATGCGGTCTTAATTAGAATGGGCTTCGCTAATAGATGGGTTAAATGGCTGGTCGAATGTAGAGAGAATTCGTGACTTCAATTTTGATTAATGGTTTGCCCGGTGAACCAATTCAGTTACGTAGAGGGGTTAAGCAAGGTGACCCAATATTGCCTTTTATTTTTGTCTTAGCCATAGAAGGGTTGAAACAATTGTTCGATTCGGGCATTAGGTTGGGTTTGCTTCCGGGGTTTCGTATTAATTGTTTGATGAATGACGTTTCCTTACTTTAATTTGCAGACGACACATTATGCTTTATTTCGGTGAATGAGACATTAATACCAATGGTGATGAGGATTTTGAAGTGCTTCGAAGTTGTGTCGGGTTTGAGTACCAACTTTCATAAGAGCTCGATTTGGGGGTCAATGTTGAAGAGCCTAGGGTGCGTGCTTGTTCTGATGTTCTCGAATGTAAGGTGGAAAAATTCCTAATCGTGTACCTTGATGAGCCGTTAAGCTTTAAGCGCATTCCCATATCGTGTTGGAACCCGCTCATTACGAAGTTCCTTAATAGACTTCAAAGGTGGAAAGGGCAATGTTTATCATATAGTGGGAGGGTTGTCTTAATCAAGTCGGTGCTCACTTCGCTTCCCATCTACTTACTATCAATCTATAAGATCCTTTCGGTGGTTGCTGTCAAGTTGGTTCAACTCATGCGGAATTTTCTTTGGAAAGGGGATGCAATGGTTAGAGGTATTTGTAAGGTCGAATGGGATACGATTTCACTTCCGAAGAGTCATGGGGGTATTTATATAAGAATCTTCAAGGTTGCTGATTGTAGCCTCTTGCTTAAGTGAGTGTGGAAATTTAGAGTTGAGAAGGAAGTAACGTTGTGGCATGAGTTACGTGTACGTAGGTACAATTTTGAATCATGGGTTGATTTGGAAAGGGGTGAGTTATGGGGCCTATCTCATGTTTGGAAGGGGATTATCAATTGTTGTTTGATGAATACTAGCCTTTGGAATGTTTTAAAACTAACGTTAAGGTGTGGGTAGGGAATGGCTTGGATGGATCCTTTTGGAAGGACAATTGGACATCGAACGCTCCCTTATCGGTGCTCTTTGAGGATCTTTTTTTGATTTGTAGTTGTGAGGGCTACATTGTTTTAGAGGGGTGCTCGTTTATCTTCAGTTCAACCCCATTTTCATGACCTTTTTGGAGACGTAACTTAAGAGCTTCGTGCCGCGAAAGGTGTATGCAACTGCGGATTGGCTCTTGCAATCTAACCCAAACATTTTTGTTGAAGTTGCAGGTGTTGGGGAAGGCGAGCAGCTTGATAGTAAATTATTCTTTTCGGAGGAGGTTGACTGTTTTGCATAGAATGACGGGGCTGCTAGGGAGTTTACGGCTGGGAGCTTTTGCTCGAGGGTTTTCAGTTCAGTCCAAAGGTCTGAGGGTGAATTTTGATATCATTTGGAAATCATGTCTCGCGCCGAAGATTAAGTTCTTTGGTTGGCTAGTTTGGCATGAAAGATTACCATCGAAAGCCTTCCTTTTTCGTCGAGGTTGCATGGAGAATAGTTGATGCCCATTTTGTGTAGACTTAGAATTCATGGAACATGCATTGTTCCATTGCTTGAAGGCTTGTCAAGTATGGTGTGATCTTTTCCGCATATTCGATGTGGTGGTGACTATACCGGAATCGGCCATTAGCTTCTTGGAATTATGACGAGCTCTATTCCGTGTGGGCCCATGTCGGGAGTTTGAGACTTCGTGGTGGTTCGTTATTGCATGGAACATTTGGAGAAGAATGAACAAGCTGATTTTTGAAGTACAAGCGGGCGAAGTGGACATCGTGTTAGCTGGTTACTACCATTGTAGATTTATTTTTTCGTGTCATAGGATGGCCTTACCGTTTGGTACGAATGATGTCTTTATTTACCCGAACCATTTGCTAGATTGTACATAATTATATCTCCTCTGGAGAATATTTTTATAGCAACGAAAATAGGGGTGGACATTTTTTAGGCAAGCGAACGCATCACCTAGTTGGGAAGTTCGCTCCAAACTTTTTGCCAATGGAGGGACACATCATTCCTCTTGAGGTTTTTTAAAAAAAAAAAGGTTTACCTATAATCAGGTTAAAATAATATAATTAAGTATTTCTACCTTGAAATTTGTTTGTAAGCCCATGCAAAGGTGTATTAGATTTCAAAATTATATAGGAGTTGGTGTGTTTTAGAACAGTGTCACTTCTTGTATTATCTTATAGTTTTCCCACTTTATACTTGTATATGTGTTGAAATGATATAGTTATGCAACATATGTTCCATCCATTGTTTTTACCTTTTCAATTATGTGATATAAGCTATAAGGATGGGGATCAACTTTGGAAATAATATAACAGCATATGGTCTAATATAATAGCAAGCCATAAATATATCATATAGTTGATGGATTTTGTTTTTAGTTATGTTATAGATATATGTTTTTAATTTAAGTTATAAAAATGTATTAGTTAACTATAACAATATGAAAACTATTGATTTAACTAAATAATTAGGATGTGTATAATTAAAAATAAGTGAAAAGAAATCTAGAAAAATACATATCTACTTTTAAAAAGAAAGAATTAACAGTTCGAAAAATAAACGTGAAATATACAATAAGAAAATTAAAAACAAAGTGAGAAACACATGGTTAAGAATTCATAAGTAAAGTTTAAGTGGAGCTAAAAATTGAGCAATTATGTGTTTTCCCCTCAAATTAATTTGAATTGTTCAGGAAATTTCAGTTGATTAAAGTGTTAGAAAGCTTCTTTTTTTTTTTTTTTTTTGTTAAAAGCTCATTTTTGTTTAGATAAGTTTTTAAGGTATGTTGGTGCGATTTGTTGATAACTATTTGTTATCATTAATAATAAAAATTTTATCTACAATCTAGGTTAAATCAATTGTAACGAAGTACATAAAATAACTGTTTGATGGAGAAAAAGCAAAATGCAAGACAAAGTTCTTAGGTCTTAGTTTCGAAATATTTGTTGTGAAAAGTTCATCCCTTTTAAAATTTGTTTAAACTTGATAACAACCTAACAGTTTCGAAGGTACTCGGTCCTAGGGATAGCAATGGGCCGGATCTGGATCTGATTTGGACCCATATTTTCATTATTTCAAGGTTGGTCCAAGGTAGATGGTACTTGTGTCAACCTTGAAATGATGGAAATATAGGTCCAGATCAGATCCAGATCCGACCCATTGCCATCCCTACCGGCCCACTTAGTCTTGGCCTAGCTATCCCTCCCAAATCTAGTCTACAACGGTATTACCCAAACTCATCTATAGGTTTGGCATAACTCATGGCTGATGATCACGGTCATGTGAACTGGTGCTACATCATGTCAACAACATTATCAGAGTGTCAGGATCTGGGAGCCTTCGGTCCGGGGAAAACAATAAACACACAAGTGAATGATATACTTCATGAGTTAGACACCACTTCTAACCCAAAACCCTAAGGTAATGGGTTAATGGGTCATTCTCAATTATATATCATTCACTTTACTCATTAACTTTCCATGTGGGATAAATACCCAACTCACACGTATCCCAACAATCTCCCCCTCAAGTGTGAGTTATCACCACATCCGGGCTAAGACCGTGCTCCCCCTTGAGCACAACGCCACTCAAATAAGCCACACCGGCTCTGATACCACTTGTCAGGATCCGGAAGCCTTTGATCCGAGGGAAATAATGAACACACAAGTGAATGATATACTTCATGAGCTAGACACCACTTCTAATCCAAAACCCTAAGGTAATGGGTTAATGGACCTTTCTCAATTATATATCGTTCACTTTACTCATTAACTTTCCACGTGGGATATATACCCAACTCACACTTATCCCAACACAGAGCATTAATGATGATTAATCTCTTATTGGGATCATTAATGTGGAGTGTGGATCAAAGTATAACTCGCCAGCCAAGGTCAAATCAGACAAATAGGTTTCCCTGAGTCATCATCACACAAAGGTCCTATAAATACCACATTATTCCATTATTTCATGTATACAAGATTCACATTTATTACTCTTAACTGACCACCTTGTTCACAGTAAATAACAAGGCATCGGTTGGACTACGTCGAAAACCTAACTGTAAAAGCGGATCCCGGGGGGTCATGGAGGGTCAACTCACCACCCGAAATTCCAAGAGAAATCGAACCCCTATATTCATAAAGGTGTTGATGAGGGAAGAAAATGAATAGTAAATTCATCGGATATAAAACCCAAGGCTAAATAATGGTTGGGCTTTCATTTTTTTTCAACTGACGAATTAGCTAATATAATAAATAGATATGTGGGTCCATTCACTAACTCTCTCTAGGAATAATCCTTAAGTTAAAACTATCATTGTAAATATATTGAAGCTATTTTGGTATTTAATTACGTCAAATTCAGAATTACTTCAGTGGTAATGAATTATTAAGTAAAAAAACTATCAATCTATTTTCAAAAAAGTAAATATTAAGGTTGAATTGATCATTGTAATGTTTTGTGCAAACAATTCCAGTTACCAACAACTTTAAGTCACATTTATTTAATAGTATTCAAATTATTGACAAATACATCTTATTGCTACTTTCTATGTAGTTCAAATTTGGTAAAGGGTAAACAATTTCAACCACTATTAAATTATAATGGCAGAGAGAACTAGAGCTAGATGATGCAAGTCAAAGGATTAACACTGGACAATTAAATGGTGAGGTGAATTTAACAAAGTTTATACCATCAAACTAAACAAATTTGAATCTATATTATGCTTAAATTGAACGGAATGATTCAGACCGAAAAAATGTTTCTAGCATACTATATTTTATAACTTTATATAATACCGCAGTTTATATCTTTACATAATTAATTAAAAACAATTAAAAAAGGTAATTACAAGTAAACTATATAGGTAATCGTCTATTTCAAATATTTTTGAAGTAATTTTGATCTTATTTTATGTCTTAATTATATGAAATGAAAAAAATAGTCTCATGGTAAAGACATACTCATTAAGTGAAAAAAGTTCACGGTTTGAGTTTCAGGCTTCAAGTTTCCTTGTAAGTTAGAGTGTTTCATAGTGAAAAATTTCACCTTCAATATTCATTTCACAAGTGGATTCAATTTTGTAACATTTTGTATTCCACTTACACATATCTCAAACTGCATTGAATATCTTTTTTCCATGTCAAATGACTCAGTCTTTTATATAAAATCTTATAGATTTTAACGCTAGCTAAGCTGAAATTTTAAATCTTTCCATGTATATGATAAATGTTAAATAAATATATTATTATATTATACCACACTGTATCAAAAAATAGAAAAATATGTGTCAAACAAGGATTTAAAAGTATATATTAGACTCAAACTTCAATTATTCACCCCCCAAATAGGTCGTATATAAAAAAAAATAAATGACTTTAAAAAAGTAGTGCCCGAGTGGTTTAAATTGGCCTTTAATAATAATCAACTAATTTTGTATTAAGTTAACCTACATGTGTGTTTAGGCCTTGTTCTCTTCAACTACAATTCAGTTAAGTTCAGCTATGTATAGTTATAAATTTACACTGAAATAAGTTAAGTTCAGTTAAATTTAGTTCAATTCAATTTTCAGAAGTTGAAAAGAACAAGAACTTAATTATGTAATGCTTCTGTGAACTCTTAAAGTCATAAAGTGTCTTGATAAAAGAAAAGTTTGAAAGCTGAAATATCTTGTGCCCGTATTTAAAGACTAGGTAGAGTTTGGTCTAATACAAAAGAAAAAAATTGTTAGTAATTCAGGTGTCAAAGAGAACCTAAAAATGTTTAATAGTGACAATTGTTCTGGACATAATTAGATCTGTTCGCGAGCCGGGCAGTCGGGCTAGGACACTCATTTTTTTAAAAAGCCCGGCCCGAGACCGAGCCCGTCAAAGCTCGAAAATTTATGGGTCGGGCTTGGTTTTTATATAAATACTCGAGTCCGGCCCGACAAATAATTTTATTTATTTATTATATATTTATACATTAAATTTATAATTATTTTAAGATTTATATTTTATCCTATTAAATTTTTGTACTTGATTATAATAAATGTTACTAAATATTAAAGATTGTAAGTAAACAATGCAATTAAATTAAAAATTAAACATATTTTTAACTTTTTTTATATTTTTTTAATTAATTTAGTAAAAAATATTATAACAAAAAAATATTCATGAGTTTGGACCGGACTTGGGAATGACTTTGTTAGCCCGTCCTGAGCTCGAAGTTCTAATATACGGGTTTGGGTTAACATTTTTTGTAAAAAAACCCGCCAAGCGCAGCCCGGCCCGCCCGACTAACAGGGCACATAATGTACTTGAGTGGCCTCTTGGAGCACTTCTCTAAGACTTCCTCAAAATACACTACTATAGGGTAATAAGAGTATTAAATTGGTCTGAAAGTAGTTTGTGCATCACTAATCAATGCTGGAATTATTGTTTTTGCATTACAAACACCCCTTTAGCCTTCGCTAATTCAGGATGAGCAACATCACACAAATATTCCAATTTAAAAGGGATTTTAAGATTCTTTTTTGTAATTTTACTCTAATTTAACATATGGACGAGATTTGCTAAAATTTACTGAAAAGTGCAGAAACCGGATATTTTTTTTAATACATCAATTCTTCTTTACAACAATTATCAATATGATTTTTAAGCTACTTGATTTAATACTAAACCCACATGCATTTTCTGATTTGTCATCTTCACACGATTCAAATAAAATTTTCCGCTTTGTTTTCATTACATGACAAAGTCTTGCATTTCGTAACTTCGACAGCTCGCTAGAACTCGAGAAAACCAACATTCTATGAACATGATAAAATTCAACATATATTACAGAACAAAACCCAACACGAAAAAACGGAAAAAAAAAAAAAAAAAAAAAACCTAATGCAGCCTAGTCAGCTCCTCCACTCTCTTGCAAAGCTCCTCCACCGAAACACTCATCGCCTTCGAAATCTCATCCATCCTATTTCGGCTAAGATCAAGGAACGACTCGATCAAGTCCCCATCCAAGAAATTTTTCGCATCGACCGTTTTCTTCTCGTTGTTGAAAGATCTCCATTGCTCATGGCTCAACCCTCCCACACCCTTTATGACCTTCCGAAGATTCGACTGGAGCCTCTCGAGAAAGATGTACTGGTCGTGAGGAAGCGAAGCGATGACTCCTATTACTCCGTTTACGGTGCCGAAAATGATGGTCGGGATTTGGCCGACGTCGGAATCTGGGAGCCGCATCACAAGGGAGCCGTGTCGAAATCGGTTCACGAATTCTCCCAAGTGATACTCGCCGACCACCTCGAGGCGGCCGCGTTCCTCGTCAGTGGCACCTTCGCTGTTTTTACGGACTGTGAATAAGTTGAAGTTGTTCTCGGCGCCTAAGTATATGTCGTCGTCGAGGATTTCGACGCCTGTCATCCAGTTCGCGTTGTAGTCGCGGGCTCGCTCCTCGATAGCGCCTTCCTCATGCTAGAAGGGAATACATAATCGGTCAGTGTCAAGCATAGGAATAGAGTTATCAGGACTAAGGGTGTGTTTGGAACCCTTCATTCCGAGAGATTTCAATTCAATTCATTTTGTTTTCTATAGAGACTATGTATTGAAAATGAAATGAAATGAATTAGGATTCCAAACACACCGTTAAATACCTTTCTGGATCCTGTCGTGTGACGCAAATGCCTTTTTCATGTTTGACCTATTGAAATCGCCTATTAGGTGTCTGACGTTTTCACTTTTAGCCTACTTGGTACATGACATATTCAATATCTGTCTGTTTGGTGCATGACCTATTTAATTTTTGTATTTTAAGTGTCCATCTAACAATACAAAAAACATGAAATACGTATATTGTCATTTGGAAAATGGAAAAATTTCGTTAACTAGGCATATAGAATTGTCAAGTATCAATGAGTTGTTAAATTGTCGTGCTAAAATTTGACATATCAAACACCAAATTGGCAAAAATTGAGTACGTTAGGTACCAAATAGGCAATTCCAATATATCAGGCACCAAAACGGCATTTGTGTTATGCAATAGTGCCCAAAAAGGTAACTAAATCGAGCTCTCAAACACAAAGAAATAAATGGATGTATTTCCCGGGATATGGCTTACCTTGTAGATAAGTAAAGAGATTGACTTCATGAGATCTCCGACAACAATAAAATCTCCACGAGTTTGCACATAAAGGGCCAGTATGTGGCCATGATGTCCACACTCAGACTGCAGTTCACGGGAGCCATCATCTCGAAGATTCCACTTGTATAGCTGGATTTTCTGATTAATAGCAGCTAGCAGTTTTCCATTGAAAGCATTGAGAGAATAGACAGTTCCCTTTGTCTCCTTTTCAGTTATAAGTTGCAACTTCCCATCTTCAACCAAGAAGACCAAAATTCGGCCCTAACAACAGAAACTTAAATTTAAAGATAAATAACATCTCAGATTTAACTTCGAGGAAAAACAGTAAGCATGTATTAGAACGGCTATAACCTTAGTAGGCTCGTTTTCTTCTGGCAAAACATAAGCAGTCCCAACACAATAGTAAACATTAGCATCATCAGAAAAGGAGCAACTTAGAATGGAGCAGCCATACTCAAATGGGTCCAGTTGGTAGGTTGATATGAAATCGAAGGTTTGATCATCCAGCAAACGAACAAAATGGGTCTCGGATTCTTCTGCGCTATATTGATTTTTTAAGCTGCAAATGGCAAGGGTCCGAGACTGCTCTTGGTGACTGATACGCCTTGCCTGTTCCCCAAGGGGAATAGTTCGGATATGAAGCTTTTGAATATCATCAATGGTTCCAATGGTAAGTTCGCCTTCCTTCGCAATTGCGAGACTGGTCAACATACAGTGAGTTGGTGAGAAACTGAATTTGGGTGCTGGAAAAACCAGTAGAAAAAGAGCACATTGGCAAGACTATTCATCTATGTTGTACTGTTAATTTTAAATTTTTTATTATTTTGATCAAGACGTTATCTTGTGTTCATAATAATCATTTGAATGCCCCCATTCCCTTTCGTTCACTTGTCGAAAAGATTTTTTTTTTTTTTTTTGGATATTTTTACCATTACATGAACATAGTAGAGGTCCATGATGTGCAAAACTACTCCACAAGATAACATGAGAAATTTTTCAAACAAAAAAAGAAGAAAAATCAAAAGCACTAAACACTTGTAGTTATATGATCTATTTAACAAGAAATAAACATCAGGAGTGATGAATTCTAATCTTTCATTTTGCAACATCCCAACTCATATACCCAAAATAGCAAGACTTAGCTGTTCTAACAGTACAGAATTGTGCAATTGTACACATACAATAGCTGGCAGCAGCATAACTGGCCAGAATTACCCTGCTCCAGAAAAGCTGCTAATACTTACAAGTCACTCTTCTAATTCTACAAATCCATTACCATAATATTACCTTTCAAATGGAAGAGGTAATTATGATTTTGATACTCAACCATTCTGCACTACAAGATGACTAATATGGTACAAGGGTATCCTAAGTCATTTCTAGTAACAAATGGAAACTAGATAGATACTAGAATGTCTTATCCTATGCCAAGCTTAACCAGATTGCTCGCTAGCTGTGCATTGCAACTCCATCTAAGTGTCCTATATTCCTTTTCCTGTTCAGGTAGAATCAGGGTGTTCACAAGCTGATAATAGTGTCCCGAGTAAAAGCAGAATTTGTAGTTCTTAGGGTTCGGAGATCTGACCCTCTTTAAAAGGAGAGAGTTTAGGCCTTCGAAATATTCTCTAGCTAATCAGCTATTAAGTGGATTGGAGCCAAAAGACCGTTACAGATCTCAATTTTTGTTGTCCAGGTAAGATCAGCTTTTAAACTGTAGAGAATTTTCAAAATGTTATAGTACTAAGCTAGTTGAGAACAAAATTTCTATATTAGGTGGAACCATTACAGCATACAACCACATAAATACCGACATGGATCTAAGTAGCATGACTTGTACATAAACAATTACAAAATAGTTCGTTAAAGGTCTAATACTAGCATTTCTGAGGTAAGTAAAATGTGGGGAAGAGCTTTACCTGTCAGGGAAAGCAGCAGAATTGAAAGGGCACATATGGCTCACTTCCTTCAAGTTTACATTACTATAGAGTAGTTTCTTATTACTGCTGTAAATGACAGTTGGCCTATCCGATGCAGCAAAAACATGTGTGGTGTTCTTGGATGAGAAAGTACGGAGTGTAATAGGCTGGGTCCCTAAAGATACCTTTTTCCTATCTGTTAACTCGCCTGAGTTCAAAATCAATTGGAAGTTCAAAAGATGCCCATCTCCTAGGGCACATAAGAGGTAAGATATCTGCAGAAAAGAAAAGAGCACATTCAGCATGCTTCATCAGGACATAATCAGATTTCTGTTTGATGCCAACATGAAAAAGTCTTATCTGTGAGGGAAATTTTTGGGCTGTATTATTTTTAGGGCCTAATACATTATTAGCCCGTTGAACTTGGCCCAAAAAGCCAACTAGCCCCCTCAACTTGCAAAAATGCGCCAATTTGCCCTTGAACGCCACGTGTCAGCTTCTTGTTGGTTTGACTTTTCAGATGTCATTTTCCTCTCTCCACCAGAAGTTGACATGTTGTGGCATTCAAAGGAGCAAACTGATACATTTTCTAGAGTTGAGGGGGTAACGGAATGCGTTCGAAAGTTGAGGGGGCAGTTGGCTTTTTAAGCCAAGTTCCAGGGGCTATCTATATTAGACCTTTTTTAGTGATCTGACAACTCAATGTTTTGTGACATCATCTTGTTCACCTCATTTAAAAAGGAAAAAAAACCCATTTCTCATCAATTAGGAGCCAATTCTCAAGTCTCAACACCAATATAGACTATAGAAGCCTTTTATAGTTCTATGATATATGCATGTTCTGTAATGTATAGCAAATGGCTGAAAAACAGATAAATAAGTCAACAAATGCAATAATAAAGTTCAAGATGCTGGGCAATGAACATACCCCTTCAAATGAGCATAGGAGTACGGAACGTGGAATTATCTCTCCTCCTAGATGCTCCTTAGTTATGAGATTTAGGTCAGGCAACGAGAACACCCTGACACTTATATCAGTCCACATTCCAACTGCAGCTAACTGACTGAAGTTGGGATTTTCACCAATGGGGTTAATGTCAAGGCATGATATCTCATACTCCAACTGTGCATGTTTTGTCTCTGTCAAAATTCCATCACCAATTTCCAAATAGACTAGGTGGCCACCCCCAGTTGCCAATAAAACCTGTCAAAGGTGGCAGGACGATGTAGAAAAAGGTTCATATTTTCTCCCAACTTATTGCAATGTCAACAATGATCACAATCTAAAAAAAGACAAATAAAAGTCATACGGACAACAGACAGCAATCCAAGAGCATTATATTATCACAAACATAATCAGAATACATCACAATCTGATGTGTCAACACAGCCATGCACTCTTGTCAACCGTGACTGCCCATTTATTTGCATTATATGTCTATATTTGTGATCGCACTACCATTTACCAGGACACTTATTCTTATCCTTGACTATCTTTCTGTGAGCAAATGCAAGAGGGGAAGGAATTAAAAGAAGAGGATATCAATGGCTATTCAGTGGAACATGAAGAATTAATGCACAACAAAGAATTTGTCAGTTGGCTAACGAATGCCTGCCCTTAAGACCCCAGTTTACATTTACCATCATAAACTCAGACTTTGATTTATTAGCAATTAGAATTCAGTTAAAAAAAAAATTCCAATATCCATAATTCCAAACATAAAAACATAGTCAGAAGTTAACTGATAAAATCCTCAATTACAAACCTGGGTTGCATTAGCAGAGGCAACATTAATTGAATAACCCGAAGGAGCAGTCCATTCGTTCCGGAGTTCTCTGGTGGTCGAACTAACCAGCCTCACAGAGCTTGATGTGACCTGTAAAGTAACTGATAAGTCAGTACACACTGAACATAACACTGACATTACACACATATATAGTTCTTTACATAAGAACCTGCAGTAAAATAATTTCTGAAGAGTTTCATTCTGATAAGAAATGATTAATATAAAAATATCGGGGAACATTATGCAGTAATGGTGAGGTAAACTTACTTGAACAAGCTGATTGTAGACAGCATAATGGCAGAATAAAGTCTGCACCTGTGAATTGAAACCCTCGATTTCAGTTTCCTCTAACTCGTCCTCAAGATTCATAGCCAAAATCCGAGTCTCACTTATAAAACTAACCACCAGGAAGGTGTCAAATGGATCATCAGTAGAAGATCTTAATGACCACATTCCTTTAATACCTTGAAGCTCCACAGAAGCCTATATTACATACAAAGTTAAAAAGTTCTCCGACATATAAGCCCAGCACAAACAATTTCAGAAAAAAGTTCAGAAAAGGAAACCTGTTCATTAATTCCTATTCCATTTCGAACTATACGAAGAGAACCATCCTTGTATGCTCCAGAGCAAGTCACAACCTGACCTTGGCCTTGCCTCTCAAGGTCCACCACACAGAAATCAACTATCGGTCCCAAATTGACATAATTTTCTATCACTTCAACATATGAACCTTTTGCATCAGGTTGAAGATTCAGCTTTACAAGCTGCAATGCATTATTATATAATGTCAGTAATCTTAATGAAGTAACAAAATGTAACATAATATAATACAGTATAAAAAATGGAATGAAAATCCCATAGAAGCGACCCTAATTAGTTGGACTACGGATTTACGTAAAATCAAAAGCAAATTAACTAATCCAAACTACTAAACCTTAAATAGCGAAAAACAACATAGTTTGATGCTCATGTGACTGGCCTCTATTAGACAAAATGACCAATTTATTACAGATTCCTTAATATTCAGAAAGAAATAAAATTTCACAGCACCCCACTTTCTAAGGAAAAAGGGGTGAAAGAAGTTCATACACACATAGAGTCACCCCTAATTAGATGTATTAAGGCTTGATTGCAGTTGTAAAATATTATCATGAGTGACCTGCTGATATGTCCCCCAACACCAACTCCACCATCAAGATCATAAACTATCCCATATGACTTCTATGTTCTATCAGACTATCACTAATTGTCACCAATTTAGTTTCCTACAACTGTGCTTAAACTAATACATGTGATGCCTACATCAAATGGATATAACTGTAAGTTGAAATGAAAACTTAAAACATTCTCAGATGAATAATTACAAACTTAATATGGCCTGAAAACTGATCGTATGAACATTGATTATATTACATGAATCCCATACCTGTGAATCTCCATAGCTTGAACCTACATAAACAACTGCATTATCAAGATATGATATAGTAGATGCAATTGACGTCTCTCCCAATAGCTCGATTTTGAGTCCAGTGACCCTGCAAAAAAGGCGAATGCAGTCTTTAGAGAATTCAATCATTAGTTCATTCCATCGAAAATAAAAAAAATGTAACACATTGTATTCCGATAAGATATGACAGGAGAATCACCCACTTTTCTTTTTCATGAGTTATAACAAGAAGGTGAAGGAGCCCAGAATGGTCACCAAGTAAATATCTTGAGCCATCAGCATCAACCCTTCCATATGCTCTCGTAATAGACTACAAATACAGCTCAAACATTAACCAAGAAAGAGGAATCAATGCCAAACACAAAGAAAGTGCAGATATATTATACGAAAGTGTTCAGCAACCTACAGGTCTTATAGGGATCGCTCTAAATGCATTTGCACTGCAATAAACAATTGTTTCTTCTCCGATAATAAGGACACCGCAGAGAGGTGGAGGAACTGGTATTAACAGATCAGCCCCATTATCAAGATTGTTTTGAGACCATGGACCCTCAACAAAATCTTTATCTTTTAGTGCAACCTCATATGTTTTAACATGACGAGCATCCTTATTATCCTGCATAACAATGGGAACAATGACTAAGGTAATCCATCATATTGTAGCTCAATATACTCGAAGATTACACAGAAACAAATCAACATATTTGACTATTTAGTATGGTAAATATAACTGAACAAAGACAATACCGGGCTAAAAGTCTATCCTAACAAAGAAAGAGATGTAAAAGACAGAATACATCGAAATTATAAACTGAAGGAACCATAGAAAAGACAAAAATACATCAAAAAGGCTACAATTGAATTTAGTAATCCATTAATTGAGTAAAATAAACAGAAATAGAAGATGTTGTTCAATCACAATGACCCTGGTGCAGATGGCAGAAATTTTGGCACTTCTTAAAAACACGTTAGTGTGTTCAAAAGCATTCTTAATATTATTACTTGATAATGCTATATCTTACACAATCCCTCATGCAATTCCGAATGCATATCATTGAGATCTTTGATATAAACACATGCACTTTTTTTCAACTTGATCATTTTTGTAAGTTTAATGTTCCACTTTTTACTAAAGAAGAATGGTCAACCAAGAAAAAAAAATCTCAGCTAACATACCACTTAAACGAAAAAAAAAGCTTTTCAAAACTAAATAAAGTTTGGGGAACTGAAAGTCTTTAACTAGATTAATGAGTAACAGAAAGAAAAACTGTAGGTACCTGGTAAAGAACAACAATTGTGGGTTTCGAACAGCCATACAGAAACTTGATATCCAAAACTTGAAGCTCCTCTAGCCTGAGAAGAAGACCACAAAACATCGAAAGTTTAGACTTTAACTACTAGGAAATAAAAGGAGTAAGGTAACACAAGGAAATATACAGTAAATGGAGAACTTATTAGCTAATAACGAAAATAATAATCTGGAAAGAGGAAATTGATGTATAGCCTTTGAAAGCTGCGTATTTAATTAAGAACTCTATTCAACGTTTCCTTCACTATTTACACTTATCATTCAAGCTAAGCAGGCATTGAAGAAAATCACAACCCCAGTAAACACAAGGTTAATGCTAGTTCAGCATTGTCACAACACAATCAGCATCAATTCTCATAAATGAAGACTACACTGTACAATATATTGGCTTCCGTGTGAATAGTATAACCTCTCTTATTATCACAAGGGAGAACTCAACCATAAGCTTAAGCATCTCCACGGGATGCATGAAGAGGTAAGAGAAAAAAAAGATGCTTCTAAACATAGATTACAATATAGCATCACCCAGTTATGAGAAGATACAATCATCTTTACAGTTAAGAAAAAAAAGATCTTATATTTTTAAAAACACAGGAATTCATTATCTACACATTAACCGCAGGATAGATGGTAGAATTTCATCCCAAATATTTACAAAGACAATCCTACAAACCAATGTTCATCTACCAATGACATTGACGTCAATCATCACTACTATGTAACAGCAAAAGAAAAAAATTATTTATCTTCCGAAATTATTTAAGGGGAGGTTTTGAGAAAGCACAATGATTAAAAAGGATATCTCTCAATAAATACTACAAAGTGGCCATTGTTAATATAAAGGTCCTTGAACAAAAATTGTTACTTTTTGCATGCCATTTTTTCTCAAATACGTTAAATAATCCAGATAAAAAATTGCACAATAAAATCTCAAAGCAAAGGATTATGCATTATAAGTATCTAACAACGTCTTTTGTGAGGTAGAGTGTAGACCTGTTATTAATTCAAAATTTTCTCAAGAGATACCTTTTGGTGGTCTCTGGTTACATTGAAGTTTAAACTTTAGTAATAAATTAAATAATGAATTCGAATTATATTTATTTATTCTCACCTATTTGCTAATTTAGTCAAACTCCAGTAACAATATATAATAGAATATTGTTCACCAACTTTTCTATGCATTAGAGACAGTGCTACATGCTAGATGACATCTTAAAAACAAAATTTCCTTTTATATTGTACTACTGCTAAATAGCTTGTTAATATATGGGGCTCGGGCGCTGAGCTCACATTGAGTAAAACAGCAAAATTATCATGTACCTTATGTTAAATGCCTCCTTGAGCTGTCCTTTGTTATCAAAAGGAATAACCTGAGACAATAACACATTGTGGTAATAATATTTATGGGGGTGAATGTAAATGTAAAAATTGAAAAGACAACTATTCTAACTCACTAAAGTCAGAATCCAAATTGGAATTAGAAAGTAAAAACTACATACCTTAAAAAGCCCATCATACAAATGGAGTCCAATCAATCTACAATCTGGATCAATGATGCCAATCTGCACAACATCAGATAGTGACAGCGACTGGCATCAGATATAATGGGCAGCAACCAAAGCAGAAAATGCACCAACATCCATGAAAATAAAAAAAATACCCTACATACGAGTCAAAAATCTAATAGAAGGGTAGATGAAAAACAACTCCAGCACGTTACCTGACCATTGTCTGTTGGGCGACCAATACGATCCGAAACATCCCCCATAGCCCTGCAGGAAAAGGGCAAAAATCTTCAAACCAAGAAATGAGATACAAGCAGTCAACCATCAATTGTAGCCATTTTGGAGACTCCTCTTACAGAAAAAACTAAGAGCGTCTATTAATGGGTTATGGCCTTATGGGGCAAATGATACCGCATACAGCCTTATTAAATCCGGCAGCAAAGATGTGATCATGGGGACAAAGAATCAACAACGATGTTTAAAACTATACCCTGTATAACAGTCCAACCTTCTCCAACTGAAAGATTTGAGCCAAAGAACTCTAAATCATCAGAACTAGGAAAGGAGAACATTCAAAATATGGGTCCTAAAACATTCTTTTTCCACATAAATAATGATTTTACGTAAGGTGCAAGTAAAAAGTTCCCCTTCTCTATGCACATCACTGCACATTATTCATTTTGCTAAATCGTGTACCACTAAAAATCCTCCATGTAAGAATCTACATCAAATTTTATGAGCATGACACTAAATCGACTAACTTCATTGACACCACAGAAACTTGCATATAGAACACAGACATATGTCAACTTGTATAATACTCAAATTTGAAAATCAAAGAGCAAGCTTCATTTTTATTTTCTAAAAATAAAACCTTGTAATAAGCTCAGATGTCTCAGCATCCCACTGGAGAACACAGAACTTATATCTTTCCGTAGCAATAAACAAAGAATCTTGAGCTTCACCCTGTTAAAATTCAGTAAAGAATAAGTCAGAATAAACATAAAATTGTAGGGAAAGAGGCGTGAATATATGCATATACTCACATGAGGGCGGAAAAGTTCAAGTGTTGCAATTCTTCCGTATATTGGAACATCTAGCATAGGCTGCACAAGTGCATTATCATTTATTCTCAAGTTTGTACAACCTAATAGTATATAGGAATACAACAAGTAAACCAACAATACTAATTCATGTATTAATATGGAAAACAAATCATTACCTGTAATCCTTGAGGAGTCAGTAAATGGATTTCAATGCGAGTGCATTTCCTGAAAGCATATTCTACTGTAAATAGGCAGCTAAATTACACAAGTATGAAGTACACGACTTAAATGAAATTCAACTAGAAACTTAATTACTATGTCTACAAAAAATTTGCCCATCAAGTCACTATTACATGATTGGTATGTAGTAATCAAATATGTAATATAACTTAGAAGAAGCTTCACTATAATTGAAGTCGCCGCTTTGACCTTGTAATGGAGCAAATTCCAAATTTAATGCCCTTCAAACCAGTAAATCCATGAAAACATACAGAAACAAACAGAAAGACTGCTAGAATATAAGAGACATTTATCAATTTTTATGCCACACTACTAGTTATGCAACATATACTCTCAATAGAAGCAAAATCCTTCTGTTGCGAGAGAAATGAAAACCCTAGGAGAATCAAAATCGGAAAATGAAGGGGAAACAAAAGGAAAGGAGGGAAAAAGAGAAAGGATTTACGCAATAATGAGATTGAGCTCCTGAGGACTAGTGAAATTGCCGACACAAGAGTGGGTGACGTTGGTAGGCTTCTGAGCCGTAACCACATAGTTCCAAATGCTCATTTCTCTCTTATCTGTGAATCTTCTTCTTCTTTCTCCTTTACTGCAACGAAGTAGCCCTAGCTCCCTGGCCCCCTCGCTCGCTCTCTGATCTTTGATGTGGTTGAGCTCCTATATGCTTCTAGCAGGAACAGGTAAGAATTAGGATTGCCGCCGGCTAAGCATAACCGAACCAAAACCCAAAATGGAATGGGCTGTTAGACTCGCACAACGAAGTGTTTGACGGAAGTTAAAAAGGTAGTTTGATTTAATTTTTTAATATGAGTCACTTATAAAATATATCTGATTTTTTGAGAAATTTGAAAAACATCTTTTAGGTAATCAAATCAGATGAAATGTTTAATATTTATTATTTCAGTTACATATATGTTTTTCTATTCTATGATATTAAATTAAGGTCATGTTTGTTTGTCGTAAAATATTTTACGGGAAAATTTATTTTTGTTTGTTTTAATTGTAAAATAAATCAAGGAAAAAATATTAGGTTAGTCAATTGAAAAACCTTTCACAAATAATGGAAAATGTTTTCCCCAAAGAAACAGGGAAAATATTTTCTTAAGACGCTAAAAGCAACGTGTCATTCTCTTTTTTCAACTACGACGTTCTGCTTTTTGTTTTTCACATTCACAGTTACCGCACTTTACTACCTTGCCCTTTCCATCATCTATGCCGCCTTGATTTCTACTTGTTGGTCCTAAACAGTTTAATTAAACAGCAGATGGGTGAATGCAGTTCTTGATTTCTTTTTGGATTTATAAAAATATTTACAAAGTTCAGTTTTTAGATGCGTGCTGAATGCTTCGAGCTGACATGGGTCTAAAAACTATAAATTGCTCAGCTTTACAGACACAGTTTATCTTCAATAGCTTATTGAGTACTTTACTCAGCTCGGATTAGTTTTTCAAGCAAAACGACTAACAAAGATAGAATGATGAATTAGATGAACACGATAAAGGCAAACGAATAAGGTTAGAACTTCAACACCTGAGATTTTATCCTAGTTCGACCCCTAACCTACCTCTAGTCCCCGGATTCGTGTGAGGGGTTTAATCCACTAGTGATTTCGTTCCTTCCTTAGGCAAAGAAGCCTTTACACCAGGTAGACACAATTACAGATGGTATCTTTCAGTCTAACTACCACTCAATCCATAGTTTGGGTACCCTTCCCAAACCGTCACTCAGATTTTTAAAGAAATTGCGAACTGAGGATTTCAACTTATAAATTGTTTAATCCTTTACAATGTTAAATCTAGAGTGTTATTCTCTCTCTAGTACAAACAAATTTAGACAATGAATGTTTGCTGATTGCTTGATTTGGAATTTCTTAAAGCTGGGAGTATTTGCACAGAGTTTTGGCTCTTTGAGAAATTCAAGGTGATTCACCAAGTTTGAATGTCTACTCCAGTCTTTTATTTATAGGTTGCAAACTTCTCATCCTGACAGCTCTTCAATATCTCTTTTCTTCAAATCTTTCGAATTTTCCCGTTGGAGACAAATTCCAAGACGTTTAGAGACAGAGATTTCGAATGTTGAAGAGTGAGATTAATCCGTTAATCTAAAGAGTCAAAAACTCATTTTCTTTAAGCAATCCGTTCTGATAGAGAAGCACGCGCGAGATGCAACATGGAATTTTGTGAATGTTTGACTTGCTAACGTTGTAGAGTTGCGCGGAAACACTGAGAAATTGCGCATGTCAAAGGATTCCTTTTATCTTGGACTTTATTGAGGAATCTCCAACATTCCGTACTGACACATTTTTGTTTGTGAGGACCACTAGAATATCTCCTTTAATTTCAGCGTTTCTTTTCCTAAAAAGCATCAAAGAAATATTCTGTTTCTCATAGAATCTATTAGTAGCACAAGTGTCACATATTTCTCTAAGTGTCAAAAGATACACAACTTTTATAACGAAAAGCTAACTCAGCATAGCTGAGTGAATATCTTATGAACTATGTAATACTTAACTCAACTCAGCTTTTCTAATTCTAAGCAGTAACTTAATTAATTACTCCGTAAACTGAGTTGTTTTTACTTAAACAACTTCAAGTAAACTTCATTAATTAAGAGTATATTTAGTACTCAATTAATTTCATTATCCTAGTTAGTTTGTTATTTCCAAAATGTTTTAAGTATTGTGAAGTACTATTAACTTGGGTTCAACAATCTCTCCCATTTTGGATAGATAACAAACTAGGTAGTAGAAGAGATTAATAAATAAATAGTTTACAGATATCGATAATACCTGGTAAGTGATGTAAGACTCCCCCATGCTGAGTGAATTCCCTAGTCAGGATGGACTCCCCCAAACTGAGTGGATTATCTTCAATCAGCACAACTCCCCCACACTTAGAGAAATTTTCTGCTAGTTGATCAAGACAGTAATTGAACAAGCAAGGTTGCAAGGTGGAATTTCAAAACTTAAAATTAACCTAAAAGATCTCCTAAGCATGCCATGATTGATATAATCTAAGTTAAAACATTCCATAGATGCTCATGGGTTCATAAAACTTATAAAAAAAGCCTAGCATTTAAGTTTTAAACATTACCAATTGATGTGTGCTTCTCTTTCTCTTTTGGATGCGCACCTTAGAGCAATTCAACAGAAATTCATTAGCACGAGCCTCCAAACTATGATAGCCTCTATGATTGATCCACAAAGATCTTTACCAACCAAAACCTCGTTGAGGTAGAACCTGTTAGTAGACAGTAGCCGCTAGATCACTCGAAGACCAACTCGAAAAATATAAACTGAGAAGGCTCACTTCAAATAGAAAGAGCCTTTTAAAGAATTCTTTGTTGTTTGGAGAAACTCGTAAAGGATCTCACACAACACACGAGAGAGAAAGGCTGAGCAGAAGTGTGTAAAATAAAGAGAATGGGAGGCTTATATATAGGGAAAAGGGGGAGTGTTTGACTCTCCCTGAAACTCAATGTGGGATGAGAATATTCCCATCTCATAAGCGAGTTAGCCGTGCGGGTCACTTGCACCCACGGGCTAACCCGTGGCTCCCTTTCACAAGGTAAGCCCTAGCGAGCTTGCCTTGTACCGTAAGCATGGGATTGCGCGCGGGCTTACCCTGAGCCCTAGGGGGGCAGCCACGCAGGACCCAGTCCGAACATCACGTGTTCATTTGGGGCCCACGCGTAACGGGAAAAATTCCCTTGCTCCGCTCCGTGCAATTTTCCCTATTTTCTCTTTATTTCCTTTAATTATTAATTTGGTCCAACCATAAGAGATTAATCAGTGTTATAGTAGGCTGTTCCATGCTTACACTATCTTGTGTAACAGGTGTAGGAATAATCAATTGATTTTCTGTTTGATCTTCTTGAGTGCCTAACTCAAGATTGCTCCCACTAGCTTTTCACAAGTATATGCTCCTTCTCGAGGAATTGAGCATTTCTAGAAACAAGGATATTTTGTTCCTTGTGATCATAGAAGGTATATCCCATAGTCTCCTTGGGGTAACCTACAAACAGACAGCCGTCAAACTTAGCACCCAGCTTATCTGAACTTGTCCTCTTTACTTAAGCAGGACATCCCCAAACTCTCAGGTGAGAGAGCGGGTTTCTTACCATACCACAATTCGTATGGAGTTTGATCAACTGATTTATAGGGCACTCTGTTTATAATATAAACTACGCTCTCAAGTGTATAACCCCAAAAGGATCTGTTGAGTTCTGCTTGGCTCATTGACCGAACCATATCGAGTAGGGTTCAATTCCTCCTTTCTGACATTATGTTAGAGCGTATAAGGAGGTGTCTACTGGGATAAAATTCCATTATCCCTCAGATAATCTTGAAACTCTTAGCTTAAGTATTCACTGCCTCGATCAGATTGAAGGGTCTTGATACTTTTCCCAAGCTGTTTCTCTACTTCGATTTTGAACTCTTTAAATTTCTCAAAACTCTTAGACTTGTGCCTCATAAGGTACAAATAACCATATCACGAGTAATCATTGATAAAGGTTATGAAGTAGAAGAAACCCTCATGTGTCTTAACACTCATTGGACCACATACATCGAAATGTATTATTTCCAAAGTACTAGTGACACACTAACCCTTTCCTCTGAAAGGCTTCTTAGTCATCTTTCCCTTTAAACAAGGTTTGCATGCATCGTAGGATTCCCATTCCATTAGGCCCAAGTCTCCACATCTATGTAACTTAGTTAAGCGAGTTTCATTTATATGGCCTAGAAGACAATGCCATAAGTATGAGGATTTCTCATTATCCAACCTCAATTTCTTAACAATGTTCATATTTCGAATTTTAGTTTTAGTATCTAGAATATAAACGTCATCAATAGATATTTCACAAGCATAAAGAACATTATTGTGTTGAATTTGACATTTGTTATTAGAAAAGAAAATTTAAAATCCCTCTGTTGCTAAACGCACAACAAAAATAATATTCTTAGTGATAGCAGGAATATAATAGCAATTGTTCAAAACTAAAACTAGGCCACTAGACAAACGAAGGCTATATGTCCCTACAGATGTTGTAGTAACCTGTGCTCCATTTCCCTCTTTACAAGCCTCCTATTGTTCAGCAATCCTGGCATAGAAGTACAAATATGAGTACTAATCACAAGGTTTCGACTCTAATGACTCTAAGGGGTTATATTCTAAAATGAAGCCAAATAACTTGTTCCCCACTTTTCTACCGATAAGATAAAAGTTCAAAATACGAATAGGTGTTGTCAATACTGCTTATCTAAATAGAAAAATGTTGACCATTGCAAGTATACAGTTACAATGTAGTTTTAAAAGATATCGATCCCACAGGGAAGGACCAGCTCTAAAGATTAACAAGAGAAACGGAATAAAGAAAATAAAATAGATTTGATTTTAGTTGGGAGGATTAGAATAATGGATGAATGGATAAATGTATGAAAGATTAGAGAAGATAAAAGTATATAGATTTTCCCTACAAACAAGTATAGCAAAGAAAACATGCAAGGTCATCAAAGATATTACATTCACTAGATTAATTTAAAAGACTCAGTTCTAGACACTCAGATATTCAATTATTCACCGCAGAGCTACACATGAAATGACTTTTCTAAATCTAGTGCAAACGAATTAAGACGATTATATAAACCTGGATAACAATATTACTATGCTTAGTACGGGTCGCTCCCACATAACCACATTTAGCAAGTTACCATTCCAAAAATGTTGGCTCACTAAACAACATTATAATCACAGATTCAGTTATTATACACAGTCTTGTTAACCCTGAAACTACTCTTAAAGTTAACTCAAAAGCATATAACTTTATTAATATAAAAGACTCAACACGAAAAACACATTATGACACATAGACATATCATAAACTTCGAAATATAAAGTATAAGTAGAAAGCAAAGAAAAGTTGTAAGGTATGCAAGTGAAAGCTAAAGTTGATCAAACCGTATCCACTCTTTAATGGGAGTCGTCAATTACCGCAATTCCTGTTTCTACTTTGAATTCGGTCTCGACTGGTACAGAACCTCCACTAGGATGCTATTCTTTGTGAATATCGAATAAAAGAATGTTGAAGAACGAAAACTTTTATTGATAAGTGATTTGCAATTACACTTATAAAATAATCACTCGAATATGTAGAGAAGTCTAGTGATCGAAATAAGGATTCGAATCACTTATACATTTTCTCTCTAACACTTATGAACGTAGCGAAATCTAAATAATTTTTCTCTTTATCTACACACAACACCACTCAATATCATGCACTCAATACACACCCTCCTTGTTGTCCACGAAATTTGTGAGTTTGGAGCCCTATTTATAGAGTTCGAAGGGTTGCTCGAAGAGTTGTGTCCATTGGCGAAAGATTGCATCACTTCATTGTGATTGGTTGAGAAGCTTTAATCTTATCCACAATGGATAGGCACCTTTTCATGATTGGTTGACTTCCAAAAGGTGTCTTTTCGTTTGGTAGTTGATGGTGGTTGATCGTTCTTATCTGACGGTTGGTAGTTAAGACGATTTTACCAAAAAAACCATCCAGGTCGTGACCGCGATATACATGTCACAACCGTGAATACTTGTTTGGCAATTTTCTATTTTGAAGAATACTAAGTCGCGACCGTGAATGGTTATCATGACCGTGAAATGTGTTTTTCTTCGGAATTCTTCTTGTAACTTTACCGATCTTTGACAGCTTCGATACTAAGCCAAATCTTTAAGTTCAACACATCTTTTTGCACCTTTTTCACTCTTTTTACATAGAATTCCACTTTAGATCATTTTACTCCCAAGATTTACCTAGTATCTGCATTTGCACAAAAAATAACTACATACCATGTGAAATCTTTTATATGAAGTATATAAATGACTTAAACTATAGTGTTTAGTGTATAAAATTAATAAGATAATAAGTGTAATTATACACTTATCATACCCCCACACTTAACTTTTGCCTTGTCTTCAAGGTAAATTCAATAGAAGTGTATAAATTGGTAATCAAGTTCCTACCTCATTTGGCGAAAGACTATTGCAATGAGTACCACATTCCCACATTGCAAAAGATTCAAGTAGAAGTCTGAAATTTCCCACAAATTAGTAATGTGCAATTTATATAGCTTAGTTACATATCTTTGCTCTTAATGGAGAGTCAACCGAATCGCATCTTCATATAAGTGTTATATGCATACTCGAATTTTACCTTCTCTTAAGCATAGTATAAAGCATAAAGGACATAAAAAGCACACTTTGAATAATTTTCTATCAAGGCATTTTTAGGTAACCTAGGATGCTAAAACACTCTTAGGGCTAGTTTGGCTGTGCTTTACCAAGCTGCTTTTCCGAAAAGCTTCATTTTCAAGCTTTTCCTATAAGCAGCAGAGGTGATTTTGTAAAAAATAAGTCAGACAGTTCCCAATTAAATAGTATGAAGAACTAAAATGTGTTATTCAAATTCAAAATATGTAGTTATATAAAAAGTTTGTGAGAGCAACTTATTGGGACAGCAGCTTGAAAAGCAATACCAAACAGACCCTTAGTGGTTACAATTTATGCTCCATACCACTCTCTCATTTTTTCTTTTAAGCGTATGTTTTTGAAGTACTTTGTACTTTGCACCCATTTTTCATGCTATGATTTCTTTTCATTTTTCACTCATTGAATGGTTGCAGTTTCTGCTCCATACCATTCCTCACCTTTTGCATAACTCATTGGTTATCCTCTCTTTCTTTTGATTTTTCTTTTAATACCCTCATTCTTTATTGATCAATTTCAAAGTATTATGGCTATAGTTTCCCAACAATTTAAACACACTCAATACTTATAGGACTTATTCAAGATTTACATATAAAACTCATAGTAAGAATACCATTAGATATTACTCCACTTAAACTTATCGGAAGCATTAAACTAAAACTATATAACTTATACTAATTTATGTTGCATTGAAATATATATCAAAACTTACTTGGAATGTTGCATTCGAATGTTACTCACCACTCATCCTTGCCAAATGCTAAATGTTGTGCTAAAAACTCTCATACCCTCAATGTGTGCTCAAACTCGAAACAAAAATTTTGTTCGAAATTTGCACTAACATTAAACTTGTAATACCTAACACTCAACATAACCTTGGA
>CATIWQ010571837.1:0-13531 GCA_949673415.1 Euphorbia schlechtendalii
TACTTCTTGATCTATAAAAATTGCTAAACTGTGTAATGTCAAACAATCACCTCACTTATGTTCCATTGTTTGCAGGAGCACCTAAAACAAAATGACCTGTCATTTGTATTCCGGTTGCAGGTACTTTTTTTCATATAAATGATATGCATTCTGTGAATCTGTGGAATTTTATAATTTGTCTTACAAGATATATCTTGTGACATTTTCTATGGGACCTATTAGCTATGTAATAGTCGACATCTTGATGCCTATCAATGTCTCGTAGCAATATTTATTAAGTCATTCTTTCAAATACAAAATGGATATAGCAGTTTTATAAAGTGTTAGATATTTCATTATGATACTAAAAAAATTTTTAATTTGGTATTTCTTATGCCCATATGAAAACTTTCATTTATTTGAATAGCAATTCCATGTTGAAGCACAAGGCCCCTTTCTTGAGTTTTAACGTAATTATTGTCCACCCTTGTTCCCAGGTTGCTGATGATTCTACATTGTATGGGTGCAGTGTTTTAGTTGATGAAATTGTTCAAAAGCCCTCTGGGTTGCTTTCCATGATTTCAGATAAGCAATCTGAATGCTCATCTTTGAGATGTTATGTGCTAACTATTAGCAGATGCTACTGCATTCTTTCAAGGCTTCCATTCTTATAATGTTTATAGCTATAATGCATTAGGTTTTTGTTTACTTTAAGTATAATGCTTATAGCTATGTTGAATGGAAATTGAAATGGAAAACGAAAAGCTTTATTTGTTTAAAATATGGGAAACGACAACGTAGGGGAAAATTACAAGTAATTAAAACACCATAATATATTCAGTGCATTATCTTATAACTGACTAGGTGATATCATCCTTTTTTAAAGGTAGACATAAATAGAATTGATTAATACTGGTAAGAATGGAACTGTAGTATAATACTAGTAAATGGTGGGATTTCTTCCTTTTGTCTGCTGTCCTATGTAGTAAGGAGATACATCATACATAATCAATTGATGTGGAGCAAAATAATAAAAATGTTGGAGGAGATTATGTTGGGTGGTAGAGATTTGATTTGAACTTTGTTTCTACAAGTTTGACCGTTTAAGCCACATATTCCTAGTTAATTTCACATAGGTTATAGACCCCTCCTTGTTTTGGTGGTTTGATATACATGGCTTCTTTTAGCCTTTATCTTGGCATGTGAATCTATTCCTTTTCAAGTTAATGTCTATTTGCATATCATAATTGTCATGTACACAGTTGAATTACAAGTAAGACTTTTACTTTTAATTTATACAATTTACAGGGGTCTCCTTGTGAAGATAGGAACTTTAGGAGTGGTATTGATGATACGGAGATAGAAGAGTCATCTTTTTCTAGTCAGGAAGATTCCAATGATCACACAGATATTCTTGAATGGGCTAAGGTTTGAGAATTCAAGTGCTGGTTGCTCATTTTTTCTATCTCTCATCCAATCCTCTGGTTTCCTTAGATTTGCTGATTTTCCTGTGATTCTAGGCAATCAGCCATGGATCATTGCAGATAATGTGCCAATATTACCAGTTACGTTTCCCTTCTAGAGGTTCAACCGTTAGATTCCATCCTTTGGAGCATCTTCATCCTTTGGAGTATCATAAACCAAACTCAACAGTTGATTTGAGATCATGTAGTACTAGCTTGGAATTTGCTGAGGTACTTTCAGTAATTTCTTTTTGGTGTATTTAAAGTCAGCTCCTTTCCATTATAATTCATGCCGCTTTTTATGTTAATGAAAATTTTTGCATTAAGCTTGTTTCGGTACTCTTTTAAGAACCATAATATTGTTCTGTTTATCGTCAGGCACACAGTGCACTAATGGTGGAGGAGGAAGCAACTGCATTATCGACATGGGCTGTTGCAAGCATATGTTGATCCTTGCATCTTGAGAATGTATGTTTATCTTTATATCTTGAGTTTGTTTTTTTAGGTTTCTTGTATGCCTGTGTTATTTATGGTTATTGATATGTTCAAATTTTATTCATTATATTCTAAGGCAGAAAATATATCTAGTATATTTGTAACTGTATTTGAAGCTTATCTGCCCAGTTCCTAAAATTGTGAATATACAATTCATGTCAAATTTGGAAAGTTGAAGATTTGCATGAACTTGATACATCCTAAAGCCAAAGCTTTGGATAATTCTTTGTTTGTTTCTTGAAGTACAATTTGCATTTTGTAATAATTGTTTTTGTAATCCATGGATGTCCTGTTCTGTGTTGGTTAGTTGAGATATGCATGTTTCTTAACTCGTGCTGTGGGCATGGTTGGTAACTTAGCTATTAGCTTATCATCTGATATTATTGCTACATGTGTATGTAATTATTGTAATTTGTATTTTCAGTGTGGGTTTGTAGAAGATCAATTAGATAGCAACTCTTTTTACATGCAGGTGTTTACATTGTTTGCTGGAGCACTGTTGGAGAAGTAGATTGTGTTTATATGTTATAATTTGGTATGTATTACTTACATGTGTAAAAATTGGAACCACTGATGCAATTTGATCCTCTAAGTTTCTACTTCTTATCTCAATTTGATCCACTAGACTGACTTGAGCCCATTTTCAAAATGCAAAATGTGGTCTAGTTAACTTGTCATTATTTATTATTTATTTAAAGCTAGTTTAGTTGAAAAGCAGTCCAAGAGCATCCTTTATTTCTTTTGAAATATGTCGATACCAATATTATGTTGGAATAAAATGGAGTCTTTAAGCAGATTTAGGTGGGAAAATACCCTATTAAATAAACAGGTTTGTAACTGAATGTTTTTTACTCTGCATTTATTCGTACTTCCGTTTTTCCATTTTCCACTTATGCTTTAACTTGTTTAGTGTACTTTTTTTGAGTTTTATACAGTTTTTCCTAGTTCATGTACCTTGCTATATCCTCATTTTGGTTCTTGAATGCTCAAGAAAAGACAAGTCATGGGCTACTTTTAGTCTATTTGACAATGTTTACTTAAGGTAGAATAATACGTTATTAATTCAAATTTTGCTCATACATTTTTTTATAGGTGCAAGCTCATGGATCTGATACAATGGTTTATGATCGTTTGTGAGATACCCTTAACTTCTTCGGTTGCATTTCTATGAACACCAGCTCGGATAGTGAAGCCAGCAGCCATTTTGTAAATTATAAACATATATACTTTTAGTAGCGTTATTTTTAGTTTGTATAGTATTATGTATTTTTAGTTCTCGTTTGAATTTGTATACAATTAAACATTATGAATTATATAAAAAATGAATTTTAATTTTTTTAAATTATGGTATCAATTAAGTGTCTTACAACTGCATTGCAATAAGCGCAAAAAGTGTTTCAAATACGACATAAGTGTTTTTCAAAAAGTGTTGCGAAAACTGGACATGATGTTGCAAATATGTGAAAAGTGTTGTAAGAAAAGTGTTGTGAAAAAACATAAAAGTTACGAAAAAAACTAACGGACGTTAACGTTGACGGCGACGGGTATTTTTTGCAACACAACAGAAAGTGTTGCAAGTACTACAAAAGTGTTGCGAAAAGTCACTTATCGCAACACATTTTTTAGTGTTGCGAAAAAAAGAAAATGTGTTGCGAAAATGAATTTTCGCAAGGGAAGCATCACCAACGATTTTTTTTCACAGAAAAGTGTTGCGACAAGTGCTTTCGCAACACTTTTGGCACTTTAGGTAACATTTTTACATTGTTGCGATAGACCATCTATGGCGTAGTGTTAGTAGCACTAGTAGGTCTGATTTAAATGTTAGTAGGGACCTTTTTAAGTTTGTTTTCGAATACGCATAGTTTTTGCTAATAGTCTATGAATCATGCTGCTAATTTGTTATTTAGAGCAGTTAATTCTTTGACTGGTAGAGAGATTTGGACTTGAAGTTGAGCAGCTAATACTCGTACATTTACCGCCCCCTCTTTAACTTTTACGCCAAAATTTTTATTTATAAGCCTTTTCATTTATTAATTTTAAATATGATATTTTTTGAAATATAGAATAATTTAATATGTATATATATATATAAAATAATAAAATAAATTATTATTTTTTTGAAAAGCAAATTAATAAAATAAATTATTATTATTATTATTATTAAAATTAAAAACACAAGTCAAAATAAACAATTTCTTGAGCTGGTAATATATTGAATTTTATAAACCTCCACACATTGTCGCCTTTTATCAGATAATTAATTTTTTTCATTCATCGACACTCGAATTCCATTTCTGAAATCACATTGTTAGTATAGGGGGAACAAGAAAATTTGCTTCTGTATTTACACGTATAGTGAGGGTAAGAAAATAAATGACAATCAATAATTTTCTGACAAGATCATATTTGGATGGGTGGTGCAAACAAGAGCATATGGTAAAATAGTTAGGGTCTGTTTGGTTTTAGAAAACTATTTTCATTTTCCATTTCCAATTTTCTTTTTATTTTCTAAATTTTTAAGTTTTCAATTTTTTAAATAGAAAATTTAAAAACAAAATTCATGTTCATTTTTGTTAAGTAATTCAGTTTTTTTATTTTCAAAAAAATTGAATAATATACTTGTTAAAAGCATTAGAAATGATATAAAAAAATATTACAATATAAATTAAAAATGAAAAATATAAAATTTAAACTAATAAATCATAAAATAAAAAAATCTTTTAATTCCATTATAAATATAGTTAATCATGTGCATCTTGGTATTGGTTTGAAAAGGACAAATTTTACCTTTAACACCCTTGAAACTTATCACATTGTGCAATTTTTATGATGATTGTGCTTTAAGTTTACCAATTTATAGTTGTTGGTCCGTAAATAGGCTAATAACAATAGCAGAGGGGGGGAATGAGTTATCTTGGTTACTTTTAACTTTTTCAAACTTGTTCACCAAGTTCAGTTTTTATATATATGCTGAGTATGTCTGCTGAGTGCGATATAAAAACATATAAAATGCTAAGTTTTGCTGGCACAGTTTATCTTCAATCTTTAGCTGAGTAAGGCTACTCAGCACAGATTGGATAACAAGTAAATAAGTAAATGAGAGAGAGAGATGAATGAGCAGATCGCTAATAAAGCTTAATGCTTAAAGTTAGAACTTCAACACCTGAGATTTATCCTAGTTCGGCCCCTAGCCTACCTCCTGTCCTCGGATACCTTCTTCGAGCTTTAATACACTAGTGATTCGTTCCTTCAATAGGCGGAGAAGCCTTTACAGCGGGTAGACACAATTACAGAAAGTACCTTCCTTTCTAACTACTGCTCGACTCAGATTAATTCAAGAAAGTGAATTGAATTCAACTTATAAAAAAGTTGAATCCTTACAATGTTAATCTAAGTAATTTCTCTTTATTACAAACAGATAAGACTTTGATGTTTGCCGATTGCTTGCGGTGGAATTTCTTTGGAAGCTAGAGTAATTTGCGCAGCGTTTTAGCTCTTAAGAAATTCGAGGTGATTCACCAAGTTTGAATGTTTGCTCTAGTCTTCTATTTATACTTTGAAGCTCTGCGAAGTAGCTGTTGCAAACTTTACAAGATCATTGATCTTCAATTGTTCATCTCCTCAAATCTTTCGAATCTTCCCGTTGGAGACAGATTCCAGGACGTTTAGAGATAGAAATTCGAACACTGAGGCGCGATAAAATTCTGTTGACAAATTCTCATTTATCTTCAAGCAATCTAGTTCTAAGAGAGGCGCTCTACAATGCAACATGGAGATTTTCAATTTGATAAACTTGCTGACGTTGACAGAGTCATGCGGAGACACTTGAGATGCGGCTAATGACAGAGAAATTCCTTTTACTTGGACAGTAGATAGGAATCTTTGATATTCCGTTACTGACATTTTTTGGTGTTGTGAGGACCACATGAATCTTCATAAATTTCAACACCTTTTTCTCCTGAAAAATAACTGAGGAATATTTTGTTCCTTCACAAGCGATGTTAGTAGCATATGTGTCATAATGTCTCTACGTGTCACAGAAATCTGCTTTTAATTAAATAAAAGCGGAACTCATCACGAGTTGAGTGGGGAAGCCTAAACTACGTAGTACTCAGCACAGATTTAGCTTTTCCTACTCTAAGTCATAACTTAATTAATTACTTAGCAAAACTGATTTGTTTTTCTCAAAGCAAGCTCAAGTCAACTTAATTAATTAAGAGTCTACTTAGTACTCAATTAATTTCACTATCCCAAACAGTTTGCTATTTCCAAAACTATTAAGTACTGTGAGGTACTATTAACTTCGGTTCTACAATCTCCCTCATTTTGTATAGATAGCAAACTAGGTAGTAGAAGAAGTTAATCGAATAAATAGTTCAAAGTTATCAGAATATCTAAAAGTAGTGTAAGAACTCCCTTGTACTGAGTGACTTTCCTTAGTCACCTTAAACTCCCCCCAAACTGAGTGAGTCTTGTTTAAGCGACTCAGCTCCCCCATACTTAGAGGATATCTTCTTTGAATTGGGACTTCATCTTACTGCAGCTTGTCTTCATAGGTTTGGTCTCTTGTGTGTTCCTGCATTATGTCATTCAGCATACAGCAGAACTACACATAGCATAAAGAAGTTAAGAAGATCTTAACTTGAGGTGGAAACTTATAATTTTATTAATATATGAAAAATGACTTAGTCAGTACATAATGGATGTCCTGAGCTAAGATAACATGTTAAGTCCTATTACAAGTTCTAACATCTATACAAAGAAACATGGACTATACTAATTTCTATGCACTGAAGAGGAAGTGCCATGCTTATCCTTATCTTTGGTCCTCTGCTAGGGTTGATTGGAAGGATGAAGCATATGAACATGCCTTGGAAGAGATCCTTTGTTTAATTCGCCATTCTGAAAGCATCTTCAGCTACCTTCTCCCCCTTTGCTATCTGACCTTGAATAATTTGATCGAGGCATACATTGAAGGTGTCGAGTGCAGCTTGAAAACTTTCTTACTGGCCAATGATTACTAGCAAAATCTCTTGCTCTAACTGCTCCTTGACCTTTGTAGAGAGGAAGTCTTGATCATTCAACTCGTTGAGAAGAAGGTGATGGCATCTAGAGAGATGAGCTATTTGGTCAAAGCCTTGACTCGCAAACTGTTGAAAACATTGAAGAAGGCCTCAAAAGTCCATTGCTATCAGTGCTATCTTTAGCTGAGATTCAATATCAAGGATCTTTGGACCTAAAGATGTGATACATTGTGAAGTGTAATCGAAATCTTTTCCGTCCAGCTCTCCCTTCTTAACCAAAGAATCCTTTTTCTTCTACAGGTCCTCCATCTTAGATTTGATTACATTTAGCTTGGAGTGCATTATCAATCCTGTCTCTAGGCAGGGGGGCTTTGAAGGAGGCATACTTGGCAGAGGCATGACAGGAAAGATTTTTCCCATTGCGTTCATCAGAAACTTTTATGAAGAAGAAACTTTCTCTGTGATGTGATCATTGACCTCTCTTTGAATTTAATCCATCTTGGTATGGAGAGAGTCAAGATTCATGACAGGGGCCTTGTCTAGCTTTTTTGAAATTTCCTTCAGCAACTTCAGCACTTCATCTTACTTTTTGTTATAGATCAGGAGGAATTTAGACTCGGCTTCCACCAGCTTCGCAATGTTGTGGCTCACATCCTTTGAAGTTGACACCTCCTTAGAAGTTTCTTCGATCTTGCGATCGGTTAGTCTCCTTATTTTGGCCTGCTCCTTATCTATCTCATGGATCTGTGTCACTTGAGTAGCCATATTGGTACTCAAAGACCTAGCCGCTCAATAGTAGCATCTACACTACCCTTTATCTTTCCCGCAATAGCATTTGTTATCATAGTAGATGTGGAGATAGATGCAGTAGTTGCCCCAAGCTGGGCTATAGAGTCCATTAACCCATTTAGGATTAGGACCATCTTATCTACCAAGCTTTTGGCACTCTCTTTTGCCAAATGATTTTGAATAACCAAAAGCTACCTTGGATCCTCTCAAACTACTCAAAATATAGAGAGTTACTAGGCACACTTATATGTTGTTCGAATTCAGGCAATTTCATCTTAGGCCTAGACGATAAGTCCATCAATTCTTGAGCAAGTAGCATTTTGCCTACTGCTCTATCTAACTCAGCATCAATCTTGAGTGTAGGAAATTGCTTTCTTGCTAACTCTTGGATCTATACCAAGAATGATGTATCAGTCATTACTGGTTTACTGCTAGATTCAGGTGCTTCATGGGCTGTAAAATTTTCATCAGCAGTCTGATCACTGGCTTTTCCTACTGAGCGTAATTCTCAGCATTGGGAACTTCCCTAACCAGAGGGGTTAATGGGGTTGAGGATGGGTTTGAAGAAAAGGTAGGTTTAGAGACATGTGCAGTTGAAGAAGTTGGTTTGAGTGGAATAGAAGGTACAATGGCTCTAGAAGAGTTTATTATTGGTTAAGAATGTACAGGAGAAGATGGTGAGGAAGGAAAAGAATCTTGGCTATTAGAAGGTGATGAAATGTGAATGGGGGAATGTACAGAACTAGAATTAGAAGGGGAAGGAGAAGAATTTTTCTGAGTATCAGGATCTACAGAAGTAGAGCCATTCTGCTTTTCAAGATCTACTTGAGTAGAACCTGAAGGGATAGAAGAATTTACAAGAGAAGGGTTTGAAGGATTTACAGGAGAAGAAGAGGGGGTAGGTTTTTTAGGAACCTCTAGGTTGACTATTTGACACAAGGATAGATCAGCCTGAGGTTTCTCATGCTGAGAAGAAGGCTACTCAACATTAGTAAAATTGGGAGTGGGGATGCTGGGATCCTGAGGATCAAACTCCTTAGAAATCTGAATGAAAGTTTCTCCAGTATCCTCCTTATTGCTTACCACCTGCACATTTTTCTATAGAGGCCTTGTGGTAGCAGAACCCTTACGCTGAGTGCCCTTAAGTTAGGCAAATACATCATGAATATCCACAGCAGCATTGGACATATCCTGATCCGCTTCCTTAGACTTCTTGGCTTCATCCTACTTCTTAGTATCTTCTGAGAAGACCATTTTGCACTTCCTTTAGCTTAAGGACTCATTAGCCTCAGCCTCTATCTCCTTAGCCTCAACTTACTGCTCAGCTAAAAGCTTAACCTCTGCCTCCTTTTATGTGTGGGTTTTGGCTTGCATCTTCCTTCTTTGATGCTGAGCGAGAGCTTCATTAGACTTGGCTGGATTCTTCCCCTTGGCCTTAAAGGAAGCAACCTTCTAAGCTGCGGAGGAGGAGGTGGGGATCTTCTCCAGTATGCTAGAGATGGGAACCTCATCAGAGTCATTACCCTCTTCAAAGTCCACCATGAATTGGTCCTCGTCCTCCTTGCTAATGTCCACAGGCAATACTATCATTACACACTCCTGCTTTCGCTTCTGTTGTGCCTTGGTGTACCTAGCATGCACCTGATTGTAAGTCAGTTTGTTGAAGTGAGACATGTCAAGTCTTCTATTCACAGGCAAGATTGATTTACCGGACTCCCCCAGAAACTCACCCAAGTCGACTTTCACTGCCCTCATAATCTCAGTTATGAGGTAGCCATAGTGATAGACTGTAGTCAGCTTTGTCAAGTGATGAAGAATCATCACTGGAAAATTAAGCTTCTTACCCTCTACCATATGGTAGACCACACAACATTTAAAGTAAGTGTAGCTAGTCAATGAGCCAGTCTTGGGTAGCAGTAGCTTCACTACCAGCTCATGGCACATCCTTGCTATCCATGACATTCCACTGGCAGCAATCTCCCACGATACATAGTTAGCTGGGAGTTCCCAATCCTCAGAAATGATAATGGTGTCTTCATCACTAGATCTATGGAGTTGAGTGCTTGAATTAGGCATATTAAGAATGCTCCCAATCAGCCTGGAGCTAATTAAAGTTGTTTTGCCCACAAAGTCCATCAACATTACGTCATTAAAGCCCTCAATCGCATAAAGATGAGTGTAGAAAGCTCCAATGATGCTTGTGATAGTAGGACCTTCCATCTTCAGGAAAGAACTAAGGTGTTGTTGCTTGACTACCCGATGCATGGTTTTGTTCAGTAACAACCCCTCGTAATTCACCTCATACACTGGAACAAAATCCAAATTCTCCTCCCATTCAATTTTCGCAAGGCAGTATCCTACTTGGAGGGTCAGTTTCTCCGTCTTTCCTTGAGCATTTAATACTATCTTCATTGTGGTGGTGTTCTTGATTCTGAAGGTGGATTTGGTTTTTGCCATTTGAGAGAGGATTAAGAGATTGAAAGAGGAAGAGATTAGAGTTCGAATGCTCTGAGATTTCAAATTAGCAGAAAGCAAGTAACCTTCTCTCATCAACTGTTTAGCTTATATAGACGATCTCATATCTTATGGGTACATGTCACAATCTCAGCCTAAGATGGAAATGAACGCTGAGATTGACATCTAACTAACCGCCTTAGTAAAACGGTGAGTTTTCGTAAAAATGGTTCCAATTTAAGCGAGTGTCGTTTTGAAATGTAGAGATTTGAATTTTAACCCGAATAGTAACTCATGCCATTACTTTAGAAACTTGACGGTGTCATCTACGTGTCTTCTCATGCTAGATCTCCAACACTTAGCCAAAATTTTTAGAATTTCATTGTTCTTCTTCTTCGTGGATTCGCCATACCAATCAATTACCTCAATACTCAGAATTATTCCTTTGGTAATGGTTTGGTGAAGATATCAGTGCGCTGTTCCTCTGATGGAACATATTCCAGCTTGACATCTCCTCGTAGCACATACTCTCTAATGAAGTGATGCCTAATGTTGACATACTTCATTCTCCCATGCTGAACTGGATTTTTGGATAGGTCAATTGCACTCTTATTATTACACATAACTTCGAGACAATTTGACTTTATACCATAATCTTCCAGTTGCTGGTTTATCCAAAGCAATTGTGCTACACAACTTCTTGCTGCCATGTACTCAGCTTCAGCTCTACTCAGCGTGATGAAAGTTTGCTTCTTACTATACAAGGAGATAAGACACTCTCCAATGAAATTGCATCCTCCTATTGTATTCTTCCTATCGAGTTTATCTCTTCCATAATCAACATCTATGAATTCCCTAGGAGTGAAATCCGATATGCTGGGATACCATAGACCTACTTCAATTGAGCTTTACAAGTACCTGAGAATTCTCTTCACAGTGGCTAAATGGGATTCTCTAGGATCAGCTTGGTATCGAGCACAGTAGCATACAGCATACTGTATGTCTGGCCTCCTAGTAATGAGATAAAGAAGAGAACTGATTATCCCTCTGTAGAACTTGCTGTCTACTGATTTACCAGCTTTGTCTTTACTCAAGATAGTATCCGTGGCCATAGGAGTGGACATTGGCTTTGAATGTTCCATGTCAAATTTCTTTAGGACTTTTTTTGCATACTTGGATTGGCTGATGAAAATTCCATCCTCAGTTTGCTTGATTTGAAGACCAAGAAAGAAATTGAGCTCTCCCATCATAGACATCTCGAACTTGCTCTTCATCTGCTTGCTAAATTCCTTGCACAACTTCTCATCAGTTGCTCCAAATATAATATCATCAACGTATATTTGGACTAGCAACACATCTTCTTTCCTTTGCATGATAAATAGAGTTATATCTGCTTTGCCTCTTTCATAGCCTTTACTAATCAAGAAATTGGTCAGCCTCTCATACCAAGCTCTAGGAGCCTGCTTCAACCCGTAGAGAGTTTTCTTCAATTTGAAGACATGCTCAGGATTCTTCACATCTTCAAAGCTTGGAGGCTGGTAAACATACACTTCTTCTTGAATGAATCCATTCAGGAAAATGCTTTTGACATCCATTTGAAATAGTTTGAAGTTCATATGAGATGTGAAAGCGCAGAGGATTCGAATAGCTTCAAGCTGAGCTAGTGGAGCATAGGTTTCATCATAGTCGATTCCTTCTTGCTGATTGTGGCCTTGAGAAACAAGCCAGGCTTTGTTCCTAACAACAACGCCATCTTCATCTAGCTTGTTCTTGAAAACCCATTTGGTGCCGATGATTGATTTCCCTTTAGGCGTAGGAACTAGATCCCAAACATCATCACGCTTGAACTGATCCAATTCCTCTTGCATTGCAATCATCCAATAATCATTTACTTCTGCATCTTCAAATTTCTTGGGTTTGATCAATGAAATGAAGGCTAGATGACTCATCATCTGACTGAGCTGACCTCACTTAATCACAGGATTATGGACATCATCAACTACATTATTTAGTGGATAGTTGCGATGAACTATAATCTCTCTTGGAAGACTCGGATAAATTGCTGGAGGATCAACAATGGGATGCTGAGGTGGAGGTTGATGTTTTCCATCGTTGAAGTTAATAGAAAGATCTTCATCATCATCTTTTGGTTCCTCAGCTGGGAGCTCCTGTGCTGAGTTGGGTAGCACAACTTGTGGCATACTGAGTTGATTTGAAAACTGGAGAACTCTTTCATCTTCATCAAATGGACGTCGTTCTGCAATGTTAGTTTCATCAAAATCTACATGCATTGACTCCTCTAATAAGTCAGTACGTTTGACATATATCCTATATGCCCTAGTGTTAGTTGAGTATCCCAAAAAGATACTTTCATCAGACTTAGAATCAAACTTTCTTAGTTGCTCTTTGGTGTTAAGAATATAGCACCTACAGCCAAAAGATCTGAGGTGACCAATCTTAGGCATGTACCCTGCCAAACGGCGAATTAAAACCCAATTCAAGATATAACAGGCTGTGTTAATAGCTTCTCCCCAAAAGTACTTTGGTAAACTGTTATCACTCAGCATGGATCGAGCCATCTCAACTATAGTTTTATTCTTCCTTTCTACAACCCCATTTTGTTGAGACGTATAGGGAGAAGAGAAGTTGTAGTCAATGCCATGTGCTGAACAGAATACTTTGAAATGGAAATTCTTGAATTCGCGTCCATGATCTCTTCGGATTCTACAGATTTTATCTACTATTTTGTTCATTATCTGGTTACTGAGCTTGATAAAAGATTCATAAGTCTCATCTTTGCTACTCAGCAAGACTACCCATGTGAATCTCATGAAGTCATCTACTACCACCAGAGTGAACCTCTTATCAGCTAACCTCATTGGCTGAACTGGGCCGAAAAGATCCAGGTGGAGTAACTCCAACAGTCGCTTAGTTACTACATGATTTACAAATCTAAATGATTTCTTAACTTGCTTACCAAGCTAAAAAGCAGAGTAGAGTTTATCCTTTTCAAAGCTGATACCAGGTAATCCCATAACTAATTATTTTTTGGCTAGTTTGGACTGTGCTAAAGCCACGAATTATCCTCCTTAGATATAAGATAAAAGTTAGTGGAGCCACGAGATAAATCAATCATATAAACATTATTGATCTTGGGAGCTGGTGGGCTCTAAATGCAAGCATAAAACTGACACTAGCAGTCGCACAACTAAGGCAGTGTACCTATCGTTGACAAGTTATAGTTCTGGTTTTGTCCAGGTTATCGATCCTCAGGAAAATGTAACAAACTACCAAGCTACTCGGGATTGGTCTATGTTTGAGCGGATA
>CATIWQ010571929.1:0-11991 GCA_949673415.1 Euphorbia schlechtendalii
ATTATTATTTTCATATAATATTTTGGTTTGTAAAATAATGGCATGTATTAGTTAGTGTGAGGAGCGAGAATTGCATTTTGATAATATTTGGAGTTTTTGTATATGAATATTGAAAGTAAATTTGTTTAAGTATTAATGTAAACAAAATGGTGGATTGATAAGTTACTGTTACCATGACACTCCTAATCAAGGGGTGTTACATGGTCAACTTGGGAATGAGCCCGGAATATGTGTTTCACTGCTTAAAACGAGCAAGGGAGGAAGAAGAGTAGTAAGTTATGGTAGTGGGGGATCGAATTGCCCCTAATTTTTTCATAAAAGCTCAAGAAGATGAAGCAAGTTATACAGGTGGCCTCTCTCCCCAAAGGTTCTCCAAGCCACGTTTTAGTATGGTCGGAATTCCTACTTATCAAGTGGAGGGATCCCCTACATTCCTCATAATCTATTTTGAGGCTGTTCTAGAAGTGCAAGGTCACTTCGACCAAGCTTTGGCCATGTTATTCCCGTGCTCTCTAGATTGAATGGCTGCTGAATGGTTTATGATCTTTCCTGGTAATATGAGGTAGAAGTAGGAAGCATTATTTAAAAAATTCTTTACCCAATTTATTTTTAATGAGAAGCCGAGAGTCGGCTTGCATGAGCTACGTAATTGTAAGTAGAGGTGTGGAAAAACCTTCAATGAATATTGCCAAATGTGGATGGCTCTCAAGGAGTTTCTTCATCTGAGATTTGGCTTTAAAATGGAAGTGGGATTTCTCATTAGGTTTGCTCTTGAGTTATCTCCATCATTTGGGATTAGATGACTTCAAGAGCTATACAGAAGTTTTCGAGATGCTAACTCAAGATGATGGAGATAACTCAAGAGCTATACAAAGTTCAAAGGAAGGCCAAATGTAATCAACAAGCTTTGCAACTTGGATGGTAGCTTGTTTTCTTTTTAAAAAAGAAGCAGATGTTTCCCATTTAGTAGTCCTCTTATACCCCATCCTTCCATAGTTTGGGCTAGAGGTTTGCTCAACCTTAAAAACTCTTCCAACTTTTCGGCCTTAATAAGCATACAATTATAACTAGAATACTCATTAATTCCCAAGCATATTTTGTAGAATGGAAGTTCTCCATCAATTAGCTTTGTGTTCATTTTTAAGAGATCAAGTCAATCCTTTACGGGGAATAGCACGACCATCCACCTTTCATAGTAAGACTTGAAAAGCTCTCCTTGCTCCTGTTTGACTGTTTCTAGATATTGCATCATAGTTTGATAATTCTCAATGGATCTTCTTCCCCCTTGTAGTTCATCAATTCTGGCATTGTGAAGTTTTCGGGCATCTAATCTTTGTCTCTCACTTGGTTTACAATCAAAGAAAACCTGAGGGGTGAGGGGTTGGTTAGCTTAAATCATGAGGAATTGTTGCCATAAGACCATCATTTTTAGAGAAAAATATGGAGAGACCAAGCCTTCACTCTTTTGAGGATAAGCTTAGAAGGGTGAAATCTCTAGAGTAGTTGAATTCTAGAAATAATTTAGTTATGGGTAGCTAGAATCCCTAGGTGAGGAGAACTCAAGAGCATTTTGAGGTTGAGAGTATGCTTGAAATGGGTTCACAATGGTAGTCGGCTCAAGAGATGAGCTTTGATAGAGGGTTGCCCCTTGAATGGGCATAGATAAGGGCTAAGAAGTGAACCATTGCACAGATGGCACATTAATTGTGAGAAAATGTGGTTGAGACCCTGAGTTGAAATAAGCTGGTGACGTGCTCATAAAAGGACTAACATTCATAGGCTGAATAACAGTTCTAGAAACCCTATACATAAAGAAACACTAAGCGTGGCTTGCCCAAACAATTTGTACTTGAAGATATTAAAAGAATTCCCGATCGAACGTCCTTTATATCCAAAACCCTTCCTTGGGAGAAGATTATCGAACTACCCTGACCCAGCAACTAATTGATAATGAGTCCCTTGGTTCAAGAAGAACCCTGATTGGCTTCCAGAGTAGAAGCATGCCCTTGGCTAACAGTGGGATAAACTCCATTAGCGAGGGGGCTCAGATTTGAAAATTCTGTTAAATTTCCTCCCTTAGACCAATAATACCCTCATAGATTCCTGAGATGACACTTGATGACAATCAGACGAGACGCTCCTTCAATCAAACTCACGTTGAATGCTGAACAAGATTAGATCTAACATGCATGCATGTCTTGAAGTCTTATTGATTTGTGATTCCTAAAGGGTTTACGAACCCTCATGAAGCGATAAAATGGTATCCCAACCTTTGGGTACGGAGGTCGAGAAAGATCAATATGATCTATTAAGGGATGAGCTTGAATGTAGTGAAGTGAAGAGGATTTTTTTCATTTTATAGTGTGGGTCAGGAAAAGGTGGTAATTCCTTACCACAATAACAATCCCATATTACGACAAGTTGGGTGTGTTGACTATCATTTTCAGGTAAAACAATGTGTTATACCCTTATGTTGTGTAGTGTGATAAACGAATTGATGTTTATGATTATTTGGGATCATCTATGCAATGAAATGAATATGAATTAAGTATTTTACTCAATTTGGGTAGAGTTTTGGATGTCGATTAGGCATCACAAATGAGTGGATATGTCATGTTGGTGCATTCCCTAAGGTGACACAACCTCAAGCTTCTTTATAGTTAATGAATACCGATGAGGTATTTTATGATGCTTTGGGTTTATTCATAATGTTGTGGTACTTCATGAGCATTCTAAAACCCAAAACTAAAAAAGAATGTGTGTGTGTGTGTGTGCAAGATAGTGTCTGCACAAAAGAATGTGGTTAGTATGATTTAAGTGGTTTGAGACGTTGACTTGTTTGCATATGTAAATGGATGGAAAAGTGATCAAACATAGCAAATAGCATGCACGCAATAATAATTCTTCCAACCATACGCCTCCCATGAAATAAAGGATTTGGCTTCTAAATCTAAGTTTGGATCATCTTGAAACCATAAAGATGTCAAGGAGCGAACCTACATACATCACGTAGAGACAATTTGGTACACCCTAAATGAAGTTACTATGGTGATGCTATATGAATTTAGTCATAAGGGTTGCTGATGTAGAATGCTCTTGTTTCACAATGATACACCAAGCCTCTCCTCTAATAGGTGCGAACGAGGGAGGTACATGTGATATGGAAATAAGTGATCCACACACTAGGCATCCTTGATTCCCATGGGGTCACAAGTGATACTTTCATGGCTTCACGCTAGAGATTTTATCACCCTAACCTCAAGGCTAATCCATCTAATTCATATACTTTGGTGAAATATTTTAGAGGTGGATAAACTCATTTAACAACTTTTTAATACTCATCAAAGTCTTTTAAACTTTAAGTTTAAAAAGAGGAATGATCCTTAACGGAGTTGACACTGTGAGAGGATGACATTTCGGACTAGCTTGGCCGCAGCGAGTTACCGGCCCCGTGAGATGGGGCGTAGGGTTTTTAAGAAGACAAAGAAAGGAAATAAAGTTATGTAAAGACTCGAGGCCTAAACCTCTAGCCTACGTTACAGAGTTGCCACTCGGATAAGCTCTTCTGGGAAATTCGATACAGCCTAAACCGCATCATAGTGCAAAGATTCAGGTCTGAATAAGTTAGCTACTTCTTTTTTATTTGAGTTAATATTACATACACGTCACCACCTTTAAGATATTTCTATTATTTACTAGCCATTTTTTATTATGTTGTAATTTAACATCACACACATGCGGAAAGCGATAAATATATAAAGAAAAGCAATTAAATAATTAAATAAAAATACAAATCATGGGGTAATATACAAATGGTCCTAAGTACAAATAATCTACAAATACATTTTTTATTTACAATTGCGATACCCGAAGGAAAATAAATCCTTAACATACATCTAACCTAAATCCACCTACATCTACAAAGGTTATTAGCACAAGATATATCACAATATCATGGCATAGTTAATTAACCAAACAATGAGTAATTAGTATCATAAGTTAGTTAGGGTGAATTAAATGAGTGTGGCTTTAAAAGTGGGGAATTTGGGTTCCCCGTATGCTTTTATTTGATAATAATTAATTTTAACTCGATTTATTAGAAAATTTTATTGTTTTGGTTTAAACATGGCATAAGTGTGGCTAGTTATTAGGGAAAATGGATATCCCATCACGTGGGGCCTAAAATAGCATAATATAAAAGAAAAATGAATTAAAACTAGGGCAGAAAGGCAAAACAGGGGGTCTTGGTCGGTAACGGACAAGCACCCGCTTAATCGCTAGGACCGACCCCATAGGAATCGATACTGATCCAGCAAGCTGGTTCCGGTTTGGTACTCTAAGATGGCTGATACTGGTCCCGAGAGAACCAGACTAGTACCAATCTATTACCTAGAACATAATTGGAGCAGAACCCGAAAATGCTATAAAACACACAAAAATCCCGCCAAATTTCCAAAAGCTCAGGAATTTTTACCCCTTTGACGCGAATCCATGAATTTTGGAGCCAGAAACACCAAAAAATAGATCGTTGAAGCTTTTTACTTGATTTTTGGTAGAAAAATTGATGAAAAGTGAATTCGTGAGGGAATAGGAAACCCGTGAGTTAGATTTTCTATTTTTAGCTCTAAATAATCCGAAAGGAAATAAGGAATTTCAAAGAAAAATGTCGGATTAATGTAAGTGGGAATTTTCCTAATTTTTCTCTAAAAACTAAGGAAATTCTCTCTCTAAAATTTCCCAAAAAGGTAAAAGTTGCCAACACTTCAGAAATGACCCAAAAATCTCCCTTAAACCTAATTTTTAGGCTTATACAGAGGTTGGTGAAAGATGTAATTAATGGTAGGTGAAAGGGTATTTTTGAGAAAGGTTAAAAAGTTAGGGGTGAAAAAAGGGAAAATGATAAAATGGAGTGGTTGGCAAGACCACCGGAACCGGCCTTGCCAAGTGGGCAAATCCGTTATCGGTCCAGCCTAACAACTACGAGATAGGGACTAGTCCGCTGGACAAACCGGTTCCGGCCCGGGAATCTAACACCGATCCACTTTGGCAAACCTGTATTAGCCCGCCAATGGTGCTGGTTCACTTGGTGGATTTGTGCTAGCCTGGTCCTATACCGATCCGAAAGGTTGGACCATTTCGGTTGGGACAGGCAGGGATCAACTGGTTTTGCGGTTTTATAGTTATTTTTCTATTTTTTGATGGTTTTTCTAATGGTTTAGATTGATTTTAACGATTTTTGGATTGGTTCGAATGGTTTTGGTTTCTAAAATGCTCGAAGATCTCCTCCAAATATCTCTTAACCTTTAAATGGATCATTAGAACAAGAAAGGAAAGTGACCATATATCTCATCATCGCTTCACGAGAGGGACCAAGAATCTCGTGGTTATAACATGGCAAGGTTCAAGGGATATTTAGCGAGCTTTGACGCGAACATTATGTGTGGAAAAATCAAAGGAAGGCAAAGAAATGCGAGACATTGGAAAAAAAAGGCATACAACCCGCATATAGCCTGTAATGGCGTAGCCCATAGACATTCAGGGCATTGCAAGGGCCTGATTCCGTTGCTAAGATCTATCAGAAGCTTCCACAAGGATTTGGCCATGCCTAAAGTGTGGCTAAAGGCTCCAGAAAGTGTTGCCTTAGCCACTATATAACCTAAAAACTTCTTTAATGTACTAAATAATGATTAGAATGTATCTAAAACCATGTAAATCGATTTTGTAGCATGTTCTAGGCTAGAATATACTAGGAATATGCCAAATAAATGTCATCCACATGTTAAGGAGGTGGAATTAGTATAAATAGGCATCTCCAGCTCATTTGTATTCATGCTTCCATGCTTCTAACAGTTAAGCCTTGTACTTGTATTCTCTTAATACAACTTACATTTCCAAACTCTCTTATTCTCTAACCTTTACACATCCTTGTCCATTCACAAGCTCTTCAACATGCACATAAAGGACATGAACATTCCATTTCCATTGCGACACACACACATCCAAGCTTACTTAGCGCATTGAGTTTGCATCATTATGCGAAGTGCCTAAGTGTCAGCGAGGGCTAACTCCAACCTCATCACACATGGTATTAAAACATAAGTTCATGCCCTATGTATGAAGATAAATATCACACACATGGACCGTGAGAGAGAACGTGGCTTCTCAAAACCCTAAGGAAGAGTAAACTCGCGGATACCACGAGGAGCACACTCGCAAATCATCAAAGCATGACAAATCCAAAGAATCCAACATCAATGATGCTATGAAGTCTCGCATACTCACATTGAAAGCCCATATGGTAGACATAAGAGCTACTATGGGAGATCTCTCAGATTAAGTCAACGGGTTGGTACTCGAATATAACACAATTAAGAAGGCTACAAAAGGAATGACCGATGACCTTCGTTATCTGTTTATTGAAAAGCATGATGCATTTGAAGAGATAAATGTTCTATTAGAAACCAAAGTCAAGACCTTGAGTGCTGAGAATCAAGATCTTTAATGATAAATTCACAAGCATCGATGTAGTAGTAGTATCACAAGTAGAAGCATCACCAGTGCATCCCCAGTCTCCACAAAAATATTACAAAAGCATGAGAATTTCAATGGATGTCACAATGTTACCACTATCGAGAACTTCCTCTTCAGTTTGGAGAAATACTTACATGGTCTTGCCATCATTGATTATGGGGTAAAGATCGGTATGGCCCTGTAAGCAGACGATGTTTGACCCGCGCGGTTGCCGCGAGGCACCAGCCCCCTTGAACAAGAACGGGGCGTGGGGTTTTTTAAAAAAGAAAATTTAAGGGTTGTGTTGTAAATTGTGTTTCTTGAAAATGATTTTCAAGCTTTAAAGACTCGAGATCTAAATCTCTAGTCTATGTTAAAGAGTCGCCAAGCAGATAAGCTCTTCTGGGAAAATTTGGTACAGTTTAGATCCATGTACCTAATCCATACCATAGAACAGAGATTCGGGTTAGGATGAGTTACTTACTTTGTCGTCATTTGAGTTAAATTACACTTAAGTTAGAGACCACGCTTATTATATTCAAACTAAACTAGATATTTTTGGTTTATGTTATAGTTTCTCTCATATACACAAAGTGATAGGTAAATTGCATAAGGTAAACACGTAGGAAATTTAAATGCGCATGATCTATGGGGGGATTAATTACATCATTTGGGATAGGGGTTTACAAATCACCTAGATACATTGAAATCTAAGGGATACAATTTCCTAGAATACATCGATATCTAGCAAATATTACATTTGATTTCAAAATTAAAAGCGATACTTGAAGGAAATTAAATCCTAACATTCATCTATCATAAACTAATTGCATCCATAAAGGTTAGCACAAATACGACACATCACACGTAGTTGCAAATATGTTCGTTTTAATTTTTTTGTGAGACCCGAGCGGTCTAATTTAAAACATCGAGATATTTGAAATTTCTTTTCATGTAAAAAGGGTTCATTTTACACACACAAATTATTTGACCATTTTATTAATGAAAATTCCACATGTGAATATTTTTTAGGATGGTTATCTGGGAATTTCAGTTTCCCTTCGTCGAGGTTTTCCTAACACACTTCATAATAACATAGGTGAAAATAAATCTAAGTACAAATATATACATAAAATAACATTATTAAACCCGTTCCGAGAAGGGAAACCGTTAAAGTTGGTAAAATAATATCTTGTTAAAGGGGAACCAACTTCAACCGTTCGAACACCTTTCGTAATGATTTCGTGTTCATAAAATCTTTAAACATACATTTTATGTTACTTGAAAACTCAGATTTTAGGTTTGAATAGTCACCATTGACCCTCCTAAACATAAAACGAAATTTGAAAATTTTTCGAACATTTTGCCTGTATTCTACCTTGAAAGCAATGCCGTTAAAGACATTGCTGATGTCATCAATGAAATCAGTATTGCCATTAACAGCATTACAGAGACAAAATAGTCAGGTTTGCATATTTTTCATATTATTACATTTTTACACATCAAGCACATATACATGATACAAGCAAGTGAGAAACGACTTTAGGAACTTAGAGGTTTACCCGGTTACCATGAATCCACTTTGCTAGGTACACGAAAATCCCCAGAAATTCCTCCTTGTTTCTTAGGTTCTGTTTGCGGTTTTGTCGAAAAGGAAGAGTAACAGCTACTCTTTGAAGGGAAATAGAAATCCTGGAATGTAAGTCTTGACAAGAGGAAGAAAGGAAGTATAAATCCTTCTTCTCTCAAGTTTAGACTTCAAAAGAAACTCAAAACCTTGGAAAATCGATTCAAGATGAACAAAAAGAACAAACACTACATATGAGTGAAGACAATTGTTAAGACCACTTATACTAAGTTCTATTGAGTTATAACTTAGAAGAAGTGGTCAAAGAAACTCTAATCCTCAAAGTTTACTTAAGTTCCTACACAACTCTACCTTATTTTTGCGAAGACTAAACCTCATGTTTGCTTAAAAATCTCCCAAATATCCCAAGTTCATGTCCTATTCATGAACTTACACTCTCTAATTCTGGAACTAAAAGTTAAAATGAGTTAAAAGAGCCTAACTTAGTTGACAAAATGTTTAAGAACACTCAAGAACACAAAGAACACTTTAAATTCAAACTTAACTTTAAAGCACTCTCTGGTGCTGATGTTTTGCATGAAAATGAGCTCCCCCCAAACTGAACTCAGCTCTCTAACTTTAAGGAGCTCTCTTCAATCCAAAGTCAAACTAGTTTAGGCTTAGGTTGTGCTTTACTTTTTTCTATTTGGCTTTTGTCAATCCAAATGTACATGTTGGATGGAACACATCCTAAGTAAGGTGTGGGGGGTGGTTTTGCAGGAAAAAATCTGAGCATGTGGGCAAAGATTACCTTTTTGGTTGACAATTACAGAAAGTGCAATTTTGGTTTTATTGTAGAATCGATGTCGTTAAAGACATGAGATATTATCGTTAACGACATTAGCCATGTCATTAATGACATGACATTCCAAGCTGAGCTTTTTTCTTTTTTTCTTAATTAGGCTTTAAGGAAGGGGTAGACCCAAAGAAACAAAGCAAATGATTTCCAAATGATTTCAGGACCCTGCAAAATGTAAAAAATTTAACAATGGAATAAAATTATAACTGAATCATTGAACTCGCTAGTTGAGAGAAAAATCCCATGCTCACAGGCTGCCCCACATGGGATCACTACTGTATGAGATCAATAAGTTCCCAGATTGAAAGAGCAGTGGGGTTTAGAGATAATACATGCCTGGTCGTAGTTGGCACTCCTCAGGATGATGGTTGGAAGCTTTCACCCTAGTGTGGTGCTCGTTGGGGACTAGTCCCTTTATGCCCCTTGTAAATTACCAATTTGGCAATGATTGCCCCTCGAATTTTGACCTTTGGCTCATTGATAGTGCTAGAACCGTTAGGAAGAGAAAGCTAGCCGTGTGCTTCCATTCTTTTGGTTGAGAGTCCAATGTGTAAACTATAGAAAGTCCATTGATGATGTGGACCGTAGAGAATCCGCTAATTGTAAAAAGCCGATAAAAGGTATGAATTGTAGAAAGTTCACCAAGTGTAGAAAGTCAGGCAAGAGGGGAACTGTAGAGAGTTCGTTGATTATAGAAAGTTAGAAAAAGGTGCGAACTTCAGAAATTTCACTGACAGTAGAAAGTTAGAAAATTTCGAATTGTAGAACATTCATTTAATTGTAAAAAGTCAAAAGAGATGCGAACTGTAGAAAGCTCATTGACTGTAAAAAGTTAGGAAAAATGCGAACTGTAAAAAGTTCATTGATTGTAAAAAGTTAGGAAAGTTATGAACTGTAGAATGTTCATCGATTGTAAAAAGTTAGGAAAGGGTGAACTATAGAAAGTTCGTTGACTGTAAAAAGTCAGAAAATTACGAACTATAGAAAGTTCGTTGACTATAAAAGTCAGGAAAGATGCAAACCATAAAAAGTTTGTTAACTATAAAAAGTCAAAAAATGATGTGAACTATAGAAAGTTCATTGACTGTAAAAATTCGAAAGAATTACGAAATGTAGAAAGTTCGTTTAATTGTGAAAAGTCGGAAAGGTTTATGTAAATGCAAGTCATGGATGCATGTTTTAATTCCTTGATTGAGATTGTTGAAAGAAAAAATATTTTCCCCTTTAGTCAAGAATTAAAATATAAATGTGTGTTAATCTCCTCGGGTCACGTGACCGAGATTTAGAAATATTTTGTGAAGTCCCAGAAGTTAATCAAATGCTTTCGATGATATCTTATAGAGTTAAAACAACTTATAAATGAGTTTTAAGGGGTTAAAATGAGTTTGGGCTAAAAATAAAAGAAATGGGCTGGGCTAAAATCCCATGTCGTTAATGACATGGGGTGATGTCATTGACGATATTGCAATGTCGTTACTAACATCGTGCCTCTAGGTTTTAAAATAAAACCTAACTTTCTCCCTTTTCTTTACTTTTATTGGAAAATAGCCACCCGCTCTCAAATTCCCCATGTTTCTTCTCACCAATCTCTTGAAAAATGTTGTGCAAGATCAAATCCTACAACCCAAAGGTTGTCGCTTCATCATCCTTCGATCCTCATCCCACGCTTCATGGTTTCAAGCTTTGCCCCATGAAGGAGGCGTATTGCTTCAAGAGGATGGATGATTTCGTTAGTTTTTCTATTAACGCTCCTAACAATATTTTGTGCCTGAGGCTCAGGGAACATGCCTAGGTCATCTAGGGAACATGCCTAGGTCATCTAGGTAACCTAAAACTCCCTCAATTTTGAGTTTTTCCCGATTATTAGTTTAAAATCTAGGTTTTTAATTTCTTGAAAATGTATATTTTATGTGGAATTAATGCATGATTAGGCTTTATTTGTTGATTATAGATAGTTTAGGATGATTTAGAACCCGATGTGGGGGATTTTGTTGTTAAAATTTCATATTTTTGGGGTAAGACTCGTGATAGAAACTGTTTCTGTTTCTGTCACTGTAATGTTGTAAACGACTTAGTGTAATGCCGTTAATCTCATGCCTCATGCCGTTAATGGCATGATAGAAGTAGAAACAAAGAGTTTCTACTTCGCTAGAAAACCGATCCCAAGCGCTATTTGTTCGCCACTTTTCTACCGATAAGTTTAATAACTTTTTCGCAAAGAGTTTGATTATATATTAATGGTGCCAAAAACTTGTTTGTGTAAAGTATAGGTGTTGTCAGTACCTCTTGTCAAATAGAAAAATGATGATAATTGCAAGTATACTGTTGCGATGTAGTTTTAAAATATATCGAATCCACAAGGAAGGAACCAAGTCTAAAGATTAATAAGGAAGACGAAATAAAGAAAATAAAATAATATAAGGTTTCGGATAGGATGGTTAGAATGAAGAATGAGTAAATATAGATATGAAAGATTAGAGAATCTAAATATATAGATTTACCCTACAAAATAAGGATAGCAGAGAAAATATGCAAGTTCAGCAAAGATGTTACGATTCACTAAACTAATCTAATAGACTCGGTTCAAAATACTCAAATGTTCAATTATTCACTGCAGAGAAACACATGAAATAACTTTTCTAAACCTAGCGTAAATGAATCAAGACAATTATATAAACCTGGACAATGTCAATATTATGCTTAGTACGGGTTACTCTCACATAGACATATTTAGCAAGTTACCATTCCAAAAATGTTGGCTCACTAAACAGCGTTATATCACAGATCCAGTGATTATACATGATATTGTTAACCCTGAAACTACTCTTAAAATTAAATCCAATGCATATAACTTGATTAATATAAAAGACTTAACAAGAAATGCACATTATGACACATAGACATATCATAAACATCGAAATAGAAAGTATAAGTAGAAAGTAAAGCAAAGTTGTAAGGTATGCAAGTGAAAGCTAAAGTTGATCAAACCGTATCCACTCTTTAATGGGAGTCGTCAATTCCCACAATTCCTGCGTCTGCTTTGAATTCGGTCTCG